>WFAB01003845.1:0-12017 GCA_018977245.1 Lethenteron camtschaticum
GACTGCTGCTACTACCGCTACTACTGCTACCGCTACGACTGCTACGACTAGGACCAGGACTACTACAATTACTACGACTGCCGCTGCTACTACCGCTGCTGCTACAACTGCTACCGCTACGACAGCTATTTGTACTCGAGTAAACGCATGCATCGCGGTCGTGATGACAGCGTCGGTTGGAAATAAAGTTCACTCGCGTTGCTACCTTTGCCCGCTCGATCTCACTCGCTCGCGACCGCGGTTCCAGCGGAATAACGCGGCCCGTCCTCGCAGGGACAGCTGCCACTGGGGTGCCCCTGGCCAGTTTCTGAGACTCGGGTAAGAGTTTGCGGCCTCTCTGAGCTCAACCGGCTCGGGGATGAACTGATCAAGATGGCCGCTCGCACGTGACAGGACCACGTCGCTGAACTCGAGCGGCTTGGAGTTGAACTGATCAAGATGGCCGCTCGCACGTGAGCA
Source organism: Lethenteron camtschaticum (assembly GCA_018977245.1). NCBI lineage: Eukaryota > Metazoa > Chordata > Hyperoartia > Petromyzontiformes > Petromyzontidae > Lethenteron > Lethenteron camtschaticum. The sequence goes on from WFAB01003845.1 coordinate 460, forward strand.
GGACCACGTCGTTGAACGCGAGCGGCTCGGGGTTGAACTAATCAAGATGGCCGCTCGCACGTGACAGGACCACGCCGTTGAACGCGAGCGGCTCGGGGTTGAACTAATCAAGATGGCCGCTCGCACGTGACAGGACCACGCTGCTGAACTCGAGCGGCTCGGGGTTGAACTGATCAAGATGGCCGTTCGCACGTGACCAGGGCCACGCCGCTGAACTCGAGCGGCTCGGGTTGAACTAATCAAGATGGCCGCTCGCACGTGACAGGGCCACGCCGTTGAACGCGAGCGGCTCGGGTTGAACTGATCAAGATGGCCGCTCGCACGTGACAGAACCACGTCGCTGAACTCGAGCGGCTTGGAGTTGAACTAATCAAGATGGCCGCTCGCACGTGACCAGGGCCACGCCGCTGGACGCAACGCGGCTCGGGTTGAACTAATGAAGATGGCCGCTCGCACGTGACAGGACCACGCCGCTGAACTCGAGCGGCTCGGGGTTGAACTAATCAAGATGGCCGCTCGCACGTGACAGAACCACGCTGCTGAACTCGAGCGGCTCGGGGTTGAACTAATCAAGATGGCCGCTCGCACGTGACCAGCGCCACGTCGCTGAACTCGAGCGGCTCGGGTTGAACTGATCAAGATGGCCGCTCGCACGTTACCAGGACCACGCCGCTGAACTCGAGCGGCTCGGGTTGAACTGATCAAGATGGCCACTAGCACGTGACCAGCGCCACGCCGCTGAACTCGAGCGGCTCGGGGGTTGAACTAATCAAGATGGCCGCTCGCACGTGACCAGCGCCACGCCGCTGAACTCGAGCGGCTCAGGTTGAACTAATCAAGATGGCCGCTCGCACGTGCCTTCGCCCCGCCCCCGTAGACATCTGGTCACATGACGTCACAACAGCCGCCGTCCATCGCGCGAGCTGTGACGTCATTTTATTAAAAAGTTTCCGTGACGTCACGCGGGCTACACACACACGCCCCTCCCCCCCCCATCCTCCACTGCCACCAACCACTCGCGCGCGCGCGCGCCCGTTTAGTTTTTTGGCGGGAAAAAATCTCGTGCACGCGGCACTCGAGGTGAGTTAAACATTTTTGTCTTTTTATTTTCCCCGCGCAAAGTTTTAGCAAACACCACCTTCACCATCCTCACCATCCTCACCATAACCACTCACCATCCTCACCACAATCACTCACCACCTTCACCATCTTCACCATCCTCACCATAACCACTCACCATCCTCACCATCTTCACCATCCTCACCATCCTCACCATAACCACTCACCATCCTCACCATCTTCACCATCCTCACCATCCTCACCATAACCACTCACCATCCTCACCATCTTCACCATCCTCACCATAACCACTCACCACCTTCACCATCTTCACCATCCTCACCATAACCACTCACCACAACCACTCACCATCCTCACCATAACCACTCACCACAACCACTCACCACAACCACTCACCACCCTCACCACAACCACTCACCACCTTCACCACGAATACTCACCACAACCACTCACCACCCTCACCATAATCACTCAACACCCATCCCCTCCTCACCACCATAACCACTCACCACCTTCACCATCCTCACCACAACCACTCACCACAACCACTCACCACCTTCACCATCCTCACCACAACCACTCACCACAACCACTCACCACAACCACCCACCACAACCACTCACCACCACCCTCACAACCACTCACCACAACCACTCACCACAACCACTCACCACCTTCACAACTACTCACCACAACCACTCACCACAACCACTCACCACAACCACAACCACTCACCACAACCACTCACCACAACCACTCACCACAACCACAACCACTCACCCTCACCACAACCACCCACCACAACCACTCACCACAACCACAACCACCCACCACAACCACTCACCACAACCACTCACCACAACCACTCACCACAACCACTCACCACAACCACAACCACCTTCACAACCACTCACCACAACCACTCACCACAACCACAACCACCCACCACAACCACTCACCACAACCACTCACCACAACCACTCACCACAACCACTCACCACAACCACAACCACCTTCACAACCACTCACCACAACCACTCACCACAACCACTCACCACAACCACCCACCACAACCACTCACCACAACCACAACCACCTTCACAACCACTCACCACAACCACAACCACCCACCACAACCACTCACCACAACCACTCACCACAACCACTCACCACAACCACTCACCACAACCACAACCACCTTCACAACCACTCACCACAACCACTCACCACAACCACTCACCACAACCACCCACCACAACCACTCACCACAACCACTCACCACAACCACTCACCACAACCACTCACCACAACCACTCACCACAACCCACCCACCACAACCACTCACCACAACCACAACCACTCACCACAACCACTCACCACAACCACTCACCACCTTCACAACCACTCACCACAACCACTCACCACAACCACTCACAACAACCACTCACCACAACCACTCACAACAACCACTCACCACAACCACTCACCACAACCACTCACCACAACCACCCACCACAACCACTCACCACAACCACCCACCACAACCACTCACCACAACCACTCACCACAACCACTCACCACAACCACTCACCACAACCACTCACCACAACCACTCACCACAACCACTCACCACAAACCACCCACCACAACCACTCACCACAACCACAACCACTCACCACAACCACTCACCACAACCACTCACCACCTTCACAACCACTCACCACAACCACTCACCACAACCACTCACAACAACCACTCACCACAACCACTCACAACAACCACTCACCACAACCACTCACCACAACTACTCACCACCTTCACAACCACTCACCACAACCACTCACCACAACCACTCACCACAACCACTCACAACAACCACTCACCACAACCACTCACCACAACTACTCACCACAACCACTCACCACAACCACCCACCACAACCACCCACCACAACCACTCACCACAACCACTCACCACAACCACCCACCACACCACTCACCAACCACTCACCACAACCACTCACCACAACCACTCACCACAACCACTCACCACAACCACTCACAACAACCACTCACCACAACCACTCACCACAACCACCCACCACAACCACTCACCACAACCACTCACCACAACCACTCACCACAACCACCCACCACAACCACTCACCACAACCACTCACCACAACCACTCACCACAACCACTCACCACAACCACCCACCACAACCACTCACCACAACCACTCACCACAACCACTCACCACAACCACTCACCACAACCACTCACAACAACCACTCACCACAACCACTCACCACAACCACTCACCACAACCACTCACCACAACCACTCACCACAACTACTCACCACAACCACTCACCACACCCACTCACCACAACCACAACCACTCACCACCACAACCACTCACCACCCTCACCACAACCACTCACCACAACCACTCACCACCACCCTCACAACTACTCACCACAACCACTCACCACCTTCACAACCACTCACCACAACCACTCACCACAACCACTCACCACAACCACTCACCACCTTCACAAACACCACAACCACTCACCACAACCACTCACCACAACCACTCACCCTCACCACAACCACTCACCCTCACCACAACCACTCACCACAACCACTCACCACAACCACTCACCACCTTCACAACCACTCACCACAACCACTCACCACAACCACTCACCACCACCCTCACAACTACTCACCACAACCACTCACCACCTTCACAACCACTCACCACAACCACTCACCACAACCACTCACCACAACCACTCACCACCTTCACAAACACCACAACCACTCACCACAACCACTCACCACAACCACTCACCCTCACCACAACCACTCACCCTCACCACAACCACTCACCACAACCACTCACCACAACCACTCACCACCTTCACAACCACTCACCACAACCACTCACCACAACCACTCACCACCACCCTCACAACCACTCACCACAACCACTCACCACCTTCACAACCACTCACCACAACCACTCACCACAACCACTCACCACAACCACTCACCACAACCACTCACCACAACCACTCACCCTCACCACAACCACTCACCCTCACCACAACCACTCACCACAACCACTCACCACAACCACTCACCACCTTCACAACCACTCACCACAACCACTCACCACAACCACTCACCACCACCCTCACAACCACTCACCACAACCACTCACCACCTTCACAACCACTCACCACAACCACTCACCACAACCACTCACCACAACCACTCACCACAACCACTCACCACAACCACTCACCACAACCACTCACAACAACCACTCACCACAACCACAACCACTCACCACAACCACTCACCACAACCACTCACCACAACCACTCACCACAACCACTCACCACAACCACTCACCACCTTCCACTCAACGAGAACGACAGCCCCATTTGCGGTCATTGAAGGTAACAACATCATCATCATCATAAACTCAACATTCTGTACCATCCTTCTTGCGGTAAAGTCACGTAGCTATGAACAATAAAATAAAACTAAAATATTAATAAATCACGATGTTTCGATCGCAACAAAAGCGGTACATTTTGACGTTTTTTTTGTATTAAATGTTACCTCAAGTAACTTATCACTTTTTTGTATTAAATGTTACCTCAAGTACATTATTCTCATGTTTTTTTAGTGAAATGTTTACCTCAAGTAAATTATCACGGTTTTTTGTATTAAATGTTTACCTAAGAAGTAAAATATTACGTTTTTTTTGTATTAAATGTTATCTCAAGTAAATTATTCTCATGTTTTTTAATTAAATATTTACCTCAAGTAAATTCTCACGTTTTTTGTATTAAATGTTTACCTCAAGTAAATTGTCACTTTTTTGTGTTAAATGTTACCTCAAGTAAATTGTCACTTTTTGTATTAAATGTTACCTCAAGTAAATTATCACGTTTTTTTGTATTAAATGTTACCTCAAGTAAATTATCACTTTTTTGTATTAAATGTTACCTCAAGTAAATTATCACTTTTTTGTATTAAATGTTACCTCAAGTAAATTATCACTTTTTTGTATTAAATGTTACCTCAAGTAAATTATTACTTTTTTGTATAAATGTTACCTCAAGTAAATATCACTTTTTGTATTAAATGTTACCTCAAGTAAATTGTCACTTTTTGTATTAAATGTTACCTCAAGTGAATTATCACTTTTTTGTATTAAATGTTACCTCAAGTAAATTATCACTTTTTTGTATTAAATTTACCTCAAGTAACTTAACATTTTTTGTATTAAATGTTACCTCAAGTAACTTATCACTTTTTGTATTAAATGTTACCTCAAGTAAATTATCACGTTTTTTTGTATAAATGTTACCTCAAGTAAATTGTCACTTTTTTGTATTAAATGTTACCTCAAGTAAATTATCACTTTTTTGTATTAAATGTACCTCAAGTAAATTATCACTTTTATGTATTAAATGTTACCTCAAGTAAATTATCACTTTTTGTATTAAATGTTACCTCAAGTAAATTGTCACTTTTTTGTATTAAATGTTACCTCAAGTAAATTGTCACTTTTTGTATTAAATGTACCTCAAGTGAATTATCACTTTTTGTATTAAATGTTACCTCAAGTAACTTATCACTTTTTTGTATTAAATGTTACCTCAAGTAACTATCACTTTTTTGTATTAAATGTTACCTCAAGTAAATTGTCACTTTTTGTATTAAATGTTACCTCAAGTAAATTGTCACTTTTTTTTATTAAATGTTACCTCAAGTAAATTATTACTTTTTTTATTAAATGTTACCTCAAGTAAATTATCATTTTTGTATTAAATGTTACCTCAAGTAACTTATCACTTTTTTGTATTAAATGTACCTCAAGTAAATTGTCACTTTTTGTATTAAATGTTACCTCAAGTAAATTGTCACTTTTTTTTTAAATTAAATGTTACCTCAAGTAAATTATTACTTTTTGTATTAAATGTACTCAAGTAACTATCACTTTTTTGTATTAAATGTTACCTCAAGTAAATTGTCACTTTTGTATTAAATGTTACCTCAATAAATTGTCACTTTTGTATTAAATGTTACCTCAAGTAAATTGTCACTTTTGTATTAAATGTTACCTCAAGTAAATTATCACTTTTTGTATTAAATGTTACCTCAAGTAAATTGTCACTTTTTGTATTAAATGTTACCTCAAGTAAATTGCACTTTTTTTTTATTAAATGTTACCTCAAGTAATATTACTTCTTTGTATTAATGTTACCTCAAGTAAATTATCACTTTTTCGTGTTAAATGTTACCTCAATGTCACTTTTTTTGTATTAAATTTACCTCAAGTAACACTTTTTTGTATTAAATGTTACCTCAAGTAAATATCACTTTTTTTGTATTAAAATGTTACCTCAAGTAAATATCACTTTTTGTATTAAATGTTTACCTCAATAAATTATCATGTTTTGTATTAAATTTGTTACCTCAAGTAAATTATCACTTTTTGTATTAAATGTTACCTCAAGTAAATTATCACGTTTTTCTGGTGTTTCTCAGATGTTTTGTATTAAATGTTACCGTAAGTAATTCTCCTCACTTTTAGTCCCAACATTTTACTCAAGAGGTACATTCGTCACGTTTTAGTTCCAAAAGTTACCTCGGATGTACATTCTCACCTTTTAATACCAACATTTACCTCATAGCCCCTCACGTTTTACGTTTTAAAGAGTATTTGGCTGCTATAACTTTCCACATAAGACTTGTGTTGCCTCCGAAACGTCGTGATTTTATTGTTTTATTTTTTATAAATTTTCATTTAATTTGTTATGACCAAGTCGCTTCTGGTAGAGATCTACATAGCGCCTTACACCTGGTACAAATTAAAAAGTTATAGTAAAAAATGTAAAATTTTATAGTTGAACAGTTTTATTTAGCACATTTACCTCAGCAGTGCATTTCTTAGATTTTTTGTTCAAAGTTTACCTCAGAAAAATAAACCCTTAATGGGTTTAGTACCCTTAGAGGTCAGTGGCCTTTAACCTGGTTAAAAAAAAAGTCGCTTATCATTTTAAAATTAAAAGTTTAATCGTTGTTCGTTTTAGTACAACATTTACATCAGAAATACAATCCTTACATTTTTTAGTCCAAATATTTACTTCAAACAATAATCCCCTTACGGTTTTAGTACCGTAGAACTCAATGGCCTTACCTTTGTAAGAAAAATAGTTTCATTTCAAAAATTAAAAAATTAATCGTTGTTAGTTTTGTACATTTTACCTCAGAGGTGCATTCATTAGATTTTTTGTCCAAGTTTACTCAGAAAAACAATCCCCTGACGGTGTAGTACCGTATAGCTCACCGAGTCTTAACCGGATAAAAAAAAAGACTTTATAGTTAATAAAAAATAATTAATAGTTTTTAGTTTAGTACATTTTACCTCACAAATGCAATGTCCATGCGTTTTTAGCACAATTTTTTTTTATAAATTCAGATCGATAAGAGTGGACAAAACTGCAATACTTTGGGGCTCTGACATGACGTCAACCCATCATCATCACCAACAATGGGGGGGTCGATAAAATATTGTACTCACGGTACTAACTTTTTTTTTGGAAGGGGTGGGGGATTATAAAGTATGTGCGAGTACTAACTGTACGGGAATTAGCGTCGTGAACGTCAATAATGATAAATTCTGGATGCATTTGCTGAATAAACACTGCTGGATGAACATCGCCGACTTGACTCCGCACTGATGGAGGCGATTTCTCTCGTCCCTGTCCTCTTCGTCAGCAGCGGAGCGGCGTAGGAGGTGTCCGGGGTGAATCCCTTTCGTCTCAGGCTTCCGCTGGTTTGGTCGTAGCACAGGTGGTGGGTGGGTGAGTGAGTGGATGGTGAGTGAGTTTGTGGGTGAGTGGTGAGTGGGTGGGTGGGGTGAGTGGGTGGGTGGGTGGGTGAGTGGGGGTGGTGAGTGGCGGGTGAGTGGGCGGGTGAGTGGGCGGGCGAGCGGGTGGGCGGGGCGAGTGAGTGGATGGGTGAGTGATTTGGTGAGTGAGTTGGTGGGTGAGTGGGTGGTGAGTGAGTGGGTGAGTGAGTGGGTGGGTGGGTGAGTGGGGGGTGGTGAGTGGTGAGTTGGTGGGTGGTGAGTTGGTGGGTGGTGAGTTGGTGGGTGGGTGAGTTGGTGGGTGGGTGAGTGAGTGGGTGGGTTAGTGGGTGAGTGAGTGAGAGGCAGATGAGTGGGTAGGTGGGTGAGTGGGTGGGTGAGTAGGTGAATGGGTGGGTGGTGAGTAGGTGAATGGGGGTGGTGAGCGAGCGAGTGGGTATGTGAGTGAGTGGTGGTGAGTGGCTGAGTGCTGTGTAAGTGTGTGGGCGAGTGAGCGAGCGAGCGAGTGAGTGAGCGAACGAGCGTGCGGATGAGCGGCCGTGCATCCTTGCGTGCGGTCGCTACGTCGACTCCGACGACTCGGCCGCCGCCGTGCGTGTCCCCACTGGGTCCACGCCGTGTCCAGGCGGCGCCGCTTGCGTAGTGCTCTATCCGCTGCTCCAGCGCCTCGCAGCGCGGACGCTGCAGCAGCGGGCGGTAGACGCGGCGGCCTGGACCCTCGTGCAGCCACGACGTCACCCCCCCCACAGCGCCCGCACCCCCACCCCACTGGGCACGTGATGATGACGGTGGCGGTGGCGGTGACGTCGTGGTGGTGGTGGTGTGGACGTCGGAGACCCCTTGGGACCTTCTTCTGATGGGGGTTGGGGGTGATTGTGGGGGTTGGGTGATTGTGGGGGAGGGGAGAGGGTGATTGTGGGGGGGGGAGATTGTGGGGGTTGGAGGAGAGATTGGAGACAGAGACACACAGAGACGGGCGGTTACCGTGGATAGCTCCCGTAGGCACACTCGCCAGCAGAGTGGCAAGGATGCGAGTGGAGACACAGACAGACAGATACACACAGAGACACACACACACAGAGAGAGACACACACACACGGAGAGACACACAGAGACACACACACACGGAGACACAGACAGACAGGGATACACACGGAGACACAGACACGGAGAGACACACACGGAGAGTAGAGACACAGACAGGGATACACACGGAGACAGACACATAGAGACACACACAGAGACGTAGAGACACAGACAGACAGGGATACACACAGAGACGCACACAGAGACAGAGACACACACAGACACACACAGAGACACACACAGACACACACAGAGACACACACACGGACGGAGATGTAGAGACACAGACAGACAGGGATACACACAGAGACACAGACACACACAGACACACACACAGAGACACACAGAGATACACACACACAGAGACACACAGAGACACAGACCACACACAGAGACACACAGACACGCACAGAGACACACAGACACACACACAGACACACACAGACACACACACAGACACACACAGACACACACAGAGACAGGCGGCTACGCGGCGACTGTGGCTGGCATGCGCGCCAGCAGGCTGGCGAGGATGTGAGTGTAGACACACAACAGACACACACAGAGATATACACACAGACACATACACAGAGACACACACACACAGACACACACACAGAGACGCACAGAGACACACACACACAGACACACACACAGAGACACAGACACACACAGAGATATACACACAGACACAGACAGCACAGAGACACACACACAGGGACACACGCAGACACACACAGAGACACACACACACAGGGACAGACACACACACAGAGACACAGAGACACACACAGAGACACACAGAGATATACACACAGACACACACACACAGAGATATACACACAGACACACACACTGACACACACACAGAGAACACACACACAGAGACACACACACACAGACACACACACAGACACACACACAGAGACACACACACAGACAGACACAGGCGGTTACCGACTGCGGCTGGCACGCGCTCCAGCAGGCTGGCGACGATGCGAGTGTACACACAACACACAGACACACACACACAGAGACACAGACACACACACAGACAGACACAGGCGGTTACCGACTGTGGCTGGCACGCGCTCCAGCAGCTGGCGACGATGCGAGTTCGCACGTCGCTCCGCGCTCGCTCCGCCTGCAGCTGCCGGCGCAGACAGCGCGACGACTCCTCGTCGTAGACCCACTGCACCTCCTCCTCCTCCTCCTCCTCGCCGGTGACCTTGTCACCGATGACCTCGTCGTTGCCGGTGACCTCGTCGTCGTCGGTGACCTCGTCACCGATGACCTTGTCGCCGGTGACCTCGTCGTCGCCGGTGACCTTGTCACCAATGACCTTGTCCGCCGGTGACCTCGTCGTTGCCGGTGACCTCGCCGTTGCCGGTGACCTCGTCGTTGCCGGTGACCTCGTCGCCGCCGGTGACCTTGCCGGCGTTGCCGAGGTGGTGGTGGTGGTGGTTGCGGCGGTGGCGGTAGTAGAGGCACCGGTCCAGCACCAGCGGGAGCTCGGAGGCCATGCTGGTCACGCGGCGGTGACAATGACACCTCGTTACCATGGAGACACTCTGTCACCTCGTTACCGTAGAGACTACACCTCGTTACCATAGAGACTACACCTCGTTACCATAGAGACTAACAAGATCCAGAGGATAATTCTTATTGAGGCTGTGAGTCGGTGGGTGGTGAGTGAGTGAGTCAGTGGGGGGTGAGTGAGTCAGTGGGTGAGTGAGTGAGTCAGTGGGTGGGTGAGTGAGTGAGTCAGGGTGGGTGAGTGAGTGAGTCAGTGGGTGGGTGAGTGAGTGGGTGAGTGAGTGAGTCGGTGGTGGTGGGTGAGTGAGTGAGTGAGTCGGTCGGTGGGTGAGTGAGTGAGTGAGTCAGTGGGTGGCTGAGTGAGTGGGTGAGTGAGTGAGTCGGTGGTGGGTGGTGAGTGGGTGGGTGAGTGGGTGAGTCGGTGGTGGGTGAGTGAGTGAGTGAGTCGGAGGGTGGCTGAGTGATGAGCGGTGGGTGTGGGTGAGTGAGTGAGTGAGTGGGTGGGTGGGTGAGTGTGAGTCGGTGGTGGTGGGTGAGTGAGTGAGTGAGTCGGTGGGTGGGTGAGTGAGTGAGTCAGTGCGTGGGTGAGTGAGTGAGTCAGTGGGTGGGTGAGTGAGTGAGTCGTGGTGGGGAGTGAATCGGTGAGTCATGGGTGGGTGAGTGAGTGAGTCGGTGGGTGAGTGAGTGAGTCGGTGGGTGGGTGAGTGAGTGAGTCGTGGGGGGGTGAGTGAGTGAGTCGGTGTGGGTGATGAGTGAGTCAGTGGGTGGGTGAGTGAGTGAGTCGGTGGGTGGGTGAGTGAGTGAGTGAGTCGGGGGTGGGTGAGTGATGAGTGAGTCGGGGGTGGTGAGTGAGTGAGTCGGTGGGTGGGTGAGTGAGTGAGTCGGTGGTGGGTGAGTGAGTGAGTGAGTCGCTGGTGGTGAGTGAGTCGGTGGGTGGTGAGTGAGTGAGTCGGTG
>WFAB01003846.1:0-12001 GCA_018977245.1 Lethenteron camtschaticum
GGTGTGTGTGGTGGTGGTTGGTGAGTGTGGTGGTGAGTGTGGTGGTGAGTGTGGTGGTGAGTGTGGTGAGTGTGGTGGTGAGTGTGGTGAGTGTGGTGAGTGTGTGGTTGAGTGTGGTGAGTGTGGTGAGTGTGGTGAGTGTGTTGTTGCAGGGATCTCCTGGGAATGATGGACTCACTGCCCCTTGGGTGCCAGAGTGTAATGGAACTAAGGTGGACTCACCACTCACTCACCCACTCACTCCACACCCACTCACTCACTCACCCACTCATCCACTCACTCACCCACTCACTCACGCCACTCATTCACCCACTCACTCTCCCACTCACTAACCCACCACTCACTGACTCACTCACCCACTCACTCATTCACTCACTCACCACTCATTCACCACTCACAAACTCATTCACCACCGTCTCACACTCACTCACCCACTTGCTCACTTACTCACCGTCTCACCCACTCATCTACTCACTCACCCACCCACCCTCTCACCCACACTCACCCACCCACCCACCCACTCACCCCTCACTCACACACTCACTCATGCACTCACTCACTTTACTCACCTACTCACTCACTCACCCCCCACCCACTCACCCACTCACTCACACACTCACTCATGCACTCGTACTCACTACTCACTCACTCACTCACCCACCCACCACTCACCCACTCACTCACACCACTCACTCACCCACTCATCCACTCACTCACTCACTCACCCACCCACACTCACTCACTCACCACTCACTCACACTCACTCACTCACTGCACCACTCACTCACACTTACTCACTCACCTCCTCACTCACCACACCTCACTCAGGCACCACTCACCACTACTCACTCACCCACCCCACTCACTCCACTCACCACTCACTCACTCACATCACTTACTCACTCACTCACTCACTCACCCACTCACTCACACACTCACTCACTCACTTACTCACCTACTCACTCACTCACCCACCCACTCACCCACCCACTCACCCACTCACTCACTCACACACTGACATACACTCACACTCAGATACACACGCACACATTCACGTTCACCCACACTCGCACAAAGGAGTTCGTGCGAGAGAGTTGTATTCAGAGTGACCTCTGACGACATGGCAAGGGTGCTGCTTACTCGCGGAGAGCCCTTGCCCTCGGCTGGCCGTGCGATTGACCTGGGAGACCTTTGTCTGTGCCTGTGTGTTGTGGGTGTATGGGAGCCCGGCTACCCTTCTTCATCGAGCCAGCCGGGCAACCCAGGACTCACGGTGAGACACGGGGTCACGTGGGGTCACGGGGGTCACGGGAGTCATGGGGTCACACAGGTCACGGCACTCGGGTCACGGATTCGGGGTCATGGAACTAGGGGGTTACGGGGGTCACGGGGTCACAGGGTCATGGACTTGAGGTCACGGGACTCGGGGTCACGGGGTCACAGTGTCATGGACCTTAGGTCACGTGACTCGCGGGCACGGGGTCACGGACTCGGGGTCACGGACTCGGGGTCACGTACTCGGAGCCGCGAGGACGTTGGAAGAGAGAGAGAGACGCACCGGGAATGATGATTTGTCGTGTTGTCCCACCCGCCTGTGTCTCTCTCTCTGTGTCTCTCTCTCTGTGTCTCTCTCTCTGTGTCTCTCTCTCTGTGTCTCTCTCTGTGTCTCTCCGTGTCTGTGATGTCTCTGCCAGGGTCCACCCGGGCCGACAGGACCTTAGGTACCACTCACAGAGGCGATCGCAGTGGTGTGGTGGTGGTGTGATGGTGGTGATGGTGGTGTATAGTAGTGTATAGTATAGTGTATAGTGAAGTGTATAGTAGTGTATAGTGTAGTGTATAGTAGTGTATAGTGTAGTGTATAGTATAGTGTATAGTGAAGTGTATAGTAGTGTATAGTGTAGTGTATAGTGAAGTGTATAGTAGTATAATGTAGAGTATAGTGAGCAGGCGATTGCAGGACTGCACCTTTAGCATTCGCCTCGGAGATGTGAATCGTCTTTCTCCCCCCATCGTCGGACAGAATACATCCAGAAAATCATTCGAGGAGGTCGCCTCCAAGCACAGCGACTGCAGCTCGGCCAAGAAAGGGGGCGACGTGGGGTTCTTCAGAAGAGGTGAGTAGCGGCAGCACGGAGGTGGTGGCGGTGTCACGTGCACTGTGGACGTCTGCGGCGAAGAGCTTCGTAGTTCATCGGATTCCTCCGGTATAAATAGATGTTCAGATTGTGACCACGCTTGCCGCGTGCTAACTCAAGAACCGAAACATCAAGCGGCCAGCGTCGGTTAAGAACAAAGTTTGTAACAGGACGGAGTTGTTAGCACGTTTCTTATGCTGGGCAATGTTATAAGAGCTCGGGGAAAAGAGGACGATGGGAGGGAGCTCAAAAGTGGTGAAGTTGTGAGGGATGGAACGGAAAGAGAAGCGTTTTGAAAATAAAGATGTAATGCGCTGTGATGTAGACGATCATCCCACTGCACCGTTGGAACCTCATTTGCCAGTAGAAAAATATGATAATTGTTTTTTTACCCTTTTTATCTGGCAACAAAACTGACACCTTTTTTACGAGGAGTCGTGTTTGCATAGACCACAATACCTGCGGTCGTAATGCAAACAAAAAACACAACTCTGATAATGTATGCACTGTCCTTGAAGTTGATTGGTCCACACCCGAGACAGCTTTCCTTAGAGCCTAGTCTCACCTTCCTCCATATCGAGTCGGTGAAACGAGTACCCGGTGCGGTGTGTAAACATCGGCAGCTGGATGTTGCCCCAACAGCCTGCGTAGGCAACACACGGGGGAGTGTAGGGGGGGTCTTTGTTTATGTTCAGTATCTTACTGTGTCACCTGGTGCACGTGGGAGCGTGCGCCTGCAGCGTGGCTCTGAGCTACTGGGACGTCTGCAAGCTTCATTGCTCATCGGATTCCTCCACTATCAACACATTGTCTGATTCTGTCTCGCAGCCGTTGGAGAGTGGACAACCGTCGATGACCGATCCGACCCTTTCCTCTCTTCTACAAGGCGAAATGGAGAAGCCGTTTGAAGATGCGTCGTACGCCATGACAGTAGGGGAGATGAGCGGACCGATCTTCACCAAATCCGGCGTCCACATCGTCCGGCGCACGGGATGACCGCGTGGATGGCCAGGGGGCAGGTGTCGTGACTCTCGGGGTAAAATAAATAACGCATCAACTTCGTGATGATCATAACAACAACAACCACCACCACCGCCGTGTTACGTGACACATCGTCAGTATGCTACCACTGCTTTTACATTTCACCACAGCATTCGTAGTCTCGGTTTACAATACGGTTTTAAAAATTTTCTTTTATGTTTCACCCTCTTTGTGACCGTCATTGCATGCGGTTTTTTTTTAGCTCCGGATCTAAACATAAGTTAAAAAGCAAGAAGTAGCGTTTTAGATACCCGTGCCAAAAGAGAGTCATCAGGACACTTGTTCATCTTAATTTTTATTCTCTTTTTACGTAAACATTTTTTTTTTATACAAAGCGCTGCTAGCAGCAGC
Organism: Lethenteron camtschaticum; assembly: GCA_018977245.1. Lineage (NCBI taxonomy): Eukaryota > Metazoa > Chordata > Hyperoartia > Petromyzontiformes > Petromyzontidae > Lethenteron > Lethenteron camtschaticum. Next base: position 3,531 of record WFAB01003846.1, read on the forward strand.
AGCGGCAGCAGTGCATGCTCGGCAAAGAATTGAATGACCCACATCGGGGTCAAAGTGTTTACAGAGAAGAGCAGCAGCTTGGGCCTAACGCCGCGGCAATCGTAAACATCACGGCGGCTCGTCCTGCTACCAAAACAAATCCGAGATTGTGTTCGCGCGACGAAAGCAGGAGGACCTCACGCGCTCGCCGCAATGCTCTCCAATGGCTTGTGTCTTGAACCGCTGTAATAATGCTCCACGCCATTAGGCGGCTGTTCTCTTATAAAAAAATGGAATAGTCGTAATAATGTGGTTGTTCTTTTTAGGATGTGGTTTTTATCGTTTAGCTGCCGCCGAAAAGAAACCCCAACGCGTAGTGCTGTAGCCTGGCTTAGTGGCGGAACATGGGTGGCAACGGAAAGCCAACCGTGAAACGGGTGCCGTTTTATTTGGGTGACGCAGACGCGTTTTGTTTGTTTGTATTATCTACGTAACGCTACTACCCTTCACGAGCCCCCGCCGCTGTTTTGCTCTCGACGACTTCACAATAAAAGGCAAGAAATTTGTGGACGAACGGGGGCAGCGCTCGGGACTTTGCTGCCGCAAGCTGCATTTTGGTTGCGGCTGCAAACTTTGCAACGAGCGAGATTTATTTAGAACCGGTTTAAACCCCCCCCCCCCAAGATTCATTCATGTGACCGAAACGCTTTGTGAAATGTAACAAATGTATTGATGGTAAGATTTATTTTTTCTCTTTCTTTACAGTTTATTTTTTAAACGATAATGTGATATTGTAACAAGCACAGCTGGAATTCACGCTCAGCGAGGTGCGACACACCACAGATAAGCGGGGAAGGAGGCCAAAATCGGCGTCAACAATTGCCTCCATGGATGGAGGACATCCTCTTTGGGTCCATAAATTCCTGAAGTCACGAAAGCTTTAAGTCTGGATGGAGGACGTTGGTCAACACGACTGATGGCCATTCTATACGCGTGGGAGGAAATCATCAAACCCACGCACCCGTGTGATGACAGTAGGGGGGGTGGGTGGTTAACACTTAATCTCCATACAGATGGAGAACAGATGAAGACGAATCTACTTGCTGTACTGCCATCGTACACTGGAAATCCAGGAGGTGGTGATCTTGACACCCGCGCACAAACATGCTTGTCATCCACCAACCCTCGCCTCCACGGTGCTTGGTTACTGTGTCTGTCCATCCATCCCTGTGGCTCGCACGAGGGAACAGCTCCAAATCGAAGGGTCGTTATCATCATCGTCACCACCCCCTCCGAGCGAGCGACTTGACAAACCGCCACCCTTGGCACGTCGCTTAGGACGACAGCGCGGCGAGAGAGAGAGATCTTCTCCCCGTCACGAGAGAGAGAGAGAGAGTGATCTTCTCCCTGTCACGAGAGAGAGAGAGAGATCTTCTCCCCGTAACGAGAGAGAGAGAGATCTTCTCCACCCGTCACGAGAAGAGAGAGAGAGAGATCTTCTCCCCGTCACGAGAGAGAGAGAGAGAGATCTTCTCCCCGTCACGAGAGAGAGAGATCTTCTCCCCGTCACGAGAGAGAGAGAGAGATCTTCTCCCGTCACGAGACTTTGACTTTTAAAGCGTCTTTATTGCCGTGACAGCAAATCTGCCACAGCTATTGCATGTCAGGTGTCGCTCTGCCACATTCGGCCAGAGCCAACAAACAACACAACAAACAAACAAACAACACCGCGAGGAAAACCGGAGCAACCCGGGGAAAAACCTCGTCTCGCGCGCGCGTTACGTCGCCCGCGCATCTCGCGTCGCTGATTTTACCATGACTGTCGGTCTGATGCTAAGTGTGCCACCGCGCGCCGGTTTGAATTCTGAGTCGGGGCCTCGGAAGAAAGACAACAACCGGGAAGAACCCCTGTCCCGCGCGCGCGCCTCTCCCGTCCCTCGCGCGCGTCGCGCCGCCAAATCCACTGTCTTTCATATGCGTCGGTGTCATGCGTGGTGTCGTGTACAGCGCGTCGCGCCGTGAGTCAAGTCGCCGGTGCCACGCAACGGCACGCACAAGTTGCCCTTCCGGCTGCTGGAGCGCCGTTCGCGGCCGTGTCTCTGTTCGTCCACTTCTCGCCCCGCCGTGCTCGCCGTCCATGGGGGTCTTCCCAGGAACGGCTCACCATCGGGCACGCCGGACTGCCACGGACGGTGTGCACGCCGACTCTCCCCTGGGGGGGGGGGGTTGGGGGGGGTGGGGGAGGCAGGGGGGGGTGGGGGGGGAGGACAGGGGGGGGGGGAGGTCGGGGGGGGTGAGGTCGGGGGGGGGGGTTCGCTCCACGCGTCGCGCTGCTCGGAGCGCCACCGCCAGCGCGCGCAGCCGCCCCGCGCGTGCCGTCGCCGGTCGCCTGCGTGGGCGGAGACCCTCGCGTGCCTCTCGTGTCCGCGCCATACACGCGGCTTGTCGCCGGCCGTTGTCAAAGACGTATTGTAAGGGTTCCGCCTTCGCTTGACCAGAGGGCTTGGCCGGCCCCCCATTTTTTCTGGAAGGACACGTGCTCCCCCCCATTCGCGTGTAGTACTCGTACTCCATCTTAAGCCTCGCTGCTAGCAGCCCGCGCATCACTGCTACTGCTGAGCAGCTCTCGTTTGTGGCTCCTCCTTCTTCCAGCTTCTTTTTTACGCCAGCACAAAGTTGGCCAGGACGTGGCGCTTGTCCAGCCTGCGGGGTACTCCGCACACCAAGGTGCTCCTGAAGAAGGGCACGTTGATTTTGGTGAAGATGGCTCCCAGCGTCTTAAAGAGCGGCGCCAGCCTCCGACAGTCCAGATATATATGTGCGAGATCCTCTTCCTCGTCACAGAAGGCGCATGACGCGGACGCTCCTGGCTGGATCTTCTGAACCCACGCTGCTGAGGGCAGTGCCCAGTGGGCCAGCCTCCACTGCAGGTCTCCGGCTCTTTTCGCCACTGGAGCTTTGTAAAACTCCCTCCACTGTGGGGTGACATCTAGCAGTGGGGAGAAGCGGTCTTTCCATTTCGTGGATGGCGCACTTTCGAGGCTCGACGATGCAGCGTTTTTACGCAGCAGTTGTAAATAGCTGCTTTGGAGGCGGTCCGTAGGGCAAAATCCCCGCACTCGTCCAGCTTCAACAGCAGCCCTGTGTCGTTCCGCCCGGGGGGCTGGACGCAGGCTGCCTGTAGTTCCGGGCAGGTGGGGGGGGGGATTGGGCCGAGTCGGTGCCGTCCTGCGTGCACAGCTGCAGGTGGAGATCTTTCGCCGTTGTCAGCACCGCTCGTAGCACTTTCCCCCGGCTATCATTGTGCGGAGACCTACGGCGCGACTTATTTCAGCCGCGCTCTTCCACCTTTGACAGCCGTCGTGGCTCTGTGTTATGTCTCCACCGTTTTAACGCCGGCTTGAATAAACCGGAAAGCCATCGCTTTTTCACCCCTCACCCCTCCAAAGAGGTCACTGAAGAACAGGGGCTCCGTTAGGAAGGCGGCCATGCCGCAGTAGGGGCTCTTCCTCACCCACTCCAGGCTTCGCCACGCCTCACCCAGATTTTGATAATACGCGGGCAGTCCATTGCAGTCCACCAGGCTTAGGTTCATGAGGAACAGCTCTCTCCCGTAGCCCATCTGTCCCCCGGCGCACCTCAGCACGGCGAGGGCCAGCGTCTTCCACGGCGCCTCCTCCTGATCGTACAGTATGGCCTTCGCTGTCTGGAGTCGAAAGCACATTATCCTGGCCGCCACGTCCACCAAGCCCTGTCCGCCCTCGTGCCTCGGCAGATGGAGTACGCCGGGCCTGAGCCAGTGTTTTCCGGCCCAAACGAAGGCGACGAGCGCTTTATTGGCTTTGGTCACCAGCCATTCTGGCGGGGGGAGGGCTTTCATTCTATGCCAGAGCACGGCGGCAGCCAGGTTGTTGGCGATCAGCGTCCTGCCCCTGAAGGAGAGGTGTGCACGGAGGTGTTCCCACGATTTCAGCTTGTCCTCGAGTCTGACACGCAACTCCTCCCAGTTTTTTTGGACCGTCGAGTCGCTCCCCAGGTGCACTCCGAGGTACAGGATCCCATCATCCCGCCACTGCACTCCGCCCGGAAGTGATACGGGTTGCGTGGCGCTGTGTAGCCCCATCCACAGTGCCGTGCATTTTTGCCAGTAGACCTTGGCGCCGGCAGCGTCCTCGTAATCCTTGACCGCACTGTGCAGCGCGACGACGTCCTTACTGTTGTTCACCACCACGCAGACGTCGTCGGCGTATGCCGAGAGCTTCAGGTTCGCTCCGTCAGGACCCGGGAAGGAGAGTCCAGGCAGGGTGGTTCTCAACCTCCTCAGGAACGGCTCCAGAGACAGCGCGTACAACAGCCCTGAGAGGGGGCATCCCTGCCGCACCCCTCTCGTTACCGGGAAGGGAGGACCCAGCCGTTGGTTGATTTTAATTGTACTCTGTATGTCGGCGTACAGTAATTTGACTTGTGCCGTAAAAAAGGTCCGAAGCCGAAGGAGGATAAGAGTTTTCAAGGTAGCCGTGTTCCACCCTATCAAAGGCCTTTTCTTGATCCATGAAGACCATTCCGGTATTCACATGATGTATTTCGGCCAAGGATATGGCATCACGGACCGCACCAATGCTGTTATGAATGGTGCGGCCGGGAATACAGTACGTCTGTTCCTTGCCGATGACGCGGCCTGCCACGGTCTTCAGACGATTGGCTATCGCCTTAGCGATTATTTTATAATCCGTGCACAGAGAGGGACACTGGCCGCCAGTTTTCTATCTTGCGCGGGTCTCCTTTCTTGGGTAGCAATACTACCACTGCCCGCCTGCAGCTGACTGGCAGCCGTCCTTCCCGCAGACTCGCTGCCAGCACCTCCAGTAGGCAGGGGCCGATTAGATCCCAAAAGGCCTCGTAGAACTCCACTGGGAGCCCATCGATGCCTGGGGATTTCCCCCTGGGGAGCCCTGCCCATCGCAGCCCGCAGCTCCTCCAGGGTTATGGGGCCCTCCAGTTTTTCTCTCTCTTCCTCCTCCAGGGTGGGACTTCCTTCTAGGAGGAGGTCGGCTGCTCCTGGTTGTGCGGTTCCGCTTTTCAGCAAGCGCGAGAAGAAACGCGTGGCTGTCAGTCTAATTTCCTCTTCGGAGGTTGTTATTTTGCCCTCTTCAGTCAGCAGACTGGTGATTGTGTTGTTGCTGCTGTTCTTGTTGTTGTTGTTGTTTTGAAAACGAAAGAAATACTTGGAGGGTGAGTCCATCTGCTCCAGGTGCTGCATTCCTCTTCTCCACGTAGGAGGCGTGCATCCGCTGGTCGGTGACGGCCCTGAAAAGTTCCGCCTTTCCGAGCAGCGGAGACGCCGGACCCTCGTCTCCCTGCACTTCCCCGCTGACCCTGTATCCGCTTCCAGCTGGAGCAGTTCCTCCTCCAGGCGTCGCAGTGCGTCGTACCTCGCGACAGCACGGTGGCCCGCAAGCTGCACAGAGAGAGCCCTCACCCGTGCCTTGACGGCTTCCCACCGTTGTGGGGCGGGGATGGAGGGGTCCTCAGCCTCCTTCGAAGTGCGACCAACACGCCCCTGATCGCCGTCTTGAACTCTTGCTCGTTGAGTTGGGTCACGTCCATCGTCCGCCCGACCAATAAGCGGGCAGCGACGGGCGCTCCCGGGCGTTCACCGAGGAGAGTCGCGCTTTCCTTGTTTATGTAGATACGATCCAGCCTAGCGAGGCTTACCCTGCCTGGGGAGGCCGCGGCACCCACGTATATTGCCGCTTAGTTGGGTGTTGCAGCCTCCACGCGTCGGCGAGTCGAAGTTGTTGCAGCGTTCTCGCGAGCGGTCTCGCCGATTCGGGGTGTGGCTCGGGGCCGTTGCGGTCGAGCGCCGGATCTAAGGGTGCAATTCCAATCCCCGCCCGCCGACCGCAACGACCCCGTCGGCCCTGCTCGCCTCCAGCGCGGTGTGCAGCGTATCGGTGAAGAAGTCCCTCCTCTCTTTACTTTTACATGGCGCGTAAACGTTAAAGCATCTGAATCTCGTATCGTTTATCACGAAGTCTACCGAGATCAGGTGCGCCTTAAGAATTTCCTTAAAGTCCACCTTCTCCGGGGTGAAACCTCTTCCGAACAGGAAGGCTACCCCTGCCCGATTCCCGTCTCCGTTACTGAAGAAGGAAGGGCGCTTCACCAGGGGCTGTCGTCGGGCACAGAGGGTGGCGTCAAGATGCGTTTCTTGTAGCATCGCGACATCTGCTTTGTTTTCTTCTAGGAGCAGACAGACGCGGTGCCATCTTTCTTTGTCTCTCACTCCATTACAGTTGACACTCAGGATCTTAATGCCGGAGGCCATCATGGGTTTTCTTCATTCTCCTCTTGTGGCTTCACGGGAGGCCGCTCCTGGGAGGGGGGGCGCTGCTTCCCCAGTCTCGTCCGCAGTGCCCGCAGCCGATGTAACTCACCGGAGCTAAAGCCGTAAAGTGACGGTTCCTTCAGTATCTTATGGGCAGCCTTCTTAAAGCCCTCTAGATCGGGGAAGGCCAGTTCGGGGCGAGTGTGCCATTGCCCGAAGTTTTTCTTAAGGTAGAGGAGGATGTCGTGGGGGGCACACTCCCGTCCGCTGCCACTTCGGAGTAGCTTCTTTCGCTCGCCGTGTCGTCGTCATCACAGTCCGTTTCCCACCGATCACAACCCCCTCTACGACCGGTGTGAGGTCCGGGCATGATGGGTTGCCCCACAACACTCTCGGGTGTGGGCAGAGTGTCCTCCCCGTCTTCCACCTGTGCTTCACTTGGTAGGGGGGGGGGGTCTCATCTTCCCGAGCGAGGCAGCCCTCCCTCTGCTCTCCTCCCTCGCGTCCACGCCTCGAGCTCGCGACCGCGCTTCCGTTACCACCATATCGTCGCGGCTGTCTCGTTCGTCGCAGCTGCTGGCGTTGACGGTGCTACTGCTGCTTTCCTCTCGCCGTCGGTCGGAGTTTTGCCTCTGCTGCTGCTGCTGCCCGCTTCGGGCGGGTGCCCACCACCTCCTCCTTGGGCTGCAGCATTCCGCTTAGCTCTCCTTTTCCTGCTTTCCACGACGGTGAACTCCATCTCACCGTCGTCCTCACCATCTGTTCCCTGTGTGCCGCTCGTGGCGTCTCCAGGCCAGGTGGGTCCGCTGCTTGTGTTGTTGCTGCTGTTGCGGTTGTTGCTGTTGCTGCTGCTGCTGCCGTTGTCGTTGCCGGTTGTGACGGCGGTGGCAGCGGCGGCGGCGGCATCTGCTCCCGCTGTATTTGCTGCTGCTGCTGCTCTTGTTTCTCCTGTTGTTGTTGTTGTTGCTGCCGTTGCTGCGGTGTCTGCTGCTCCTGCTGTTTTGGCTGCTGCTGCCGCTGCTGCTGTGGTGGCTGCTGCTGCTGCTGCTGTGGTGGCTGTTGTTGTTGTTGCTGCTCTGTTGCTGTTTGGCTGCTGCCGCTGCTGCTGCGTGGCTGCCTGCTGCTGCTGTGGTGGCTGTTGTTGCTGTTGTGTTTGCTGCTGCTTCTTCTCTTTCGGGCAGTTCTTGCGGGTGTGCCCGCTCCACCGCACCGCGAAGCATCTCAACGCTAACCCGACGAGGCGAACACAATGTAGGTGTGCCCGTCGACAGTATACTTCATTGTTAGTTCTATTTCGGACTTGCCGTCCTTTGGTATTACATACACCTGGCGCTGCAAGGATTTAACATGCGCCAGCCGCGGGTTCTTCGTTCGGCAGTGGTACCATTGTAACGTTGGACACCACCGTTCCGAAGCGTTCCAAATCTTTTTTCAGAGTCGCACCTGGGAGGAAAGGGGGGGGCTCCAGAGAGGAGCACCCTAATGGCCGGTGTCGCGAGAGGGGTGCACTGAAGCAGTTGATCGTCTACAACAATGCCGGTCGCCACCAACCGCCGTCCACCATCTCCTCCCTTGCCACGTATATTACCACACCGTGGTCTTGTCTTTGTGCTGCCCACACGTTGGGGTAGCCGACGACCCCGGCCACCACCTCCGCTACAGCCTCCGCGGTCGTTGTTGACGGCGGGAAAACGATGAAGCCATTTCGCTTTGTGAGACCATCCAGTCCCGGGCGCTGCTCCATCGTGCACAAAGGAAAAACGGCTGTGGCCTCAAGCCGCGATAAAAAGGAAAGAAATAAAAGAAAAGGCTACGAAGGGAAGGGCGTACGGCTAAAGGTTCTTTTCCTTTTTTTAAGAAAGAAAGAAAAAAGGTCGCTAAAAGGAAGGATGCTAGAAAAAAACCGTATAAACTCTCACTCTAGGCCGGGCCAGGCTCACACCTGTGCCCAGGCCTCCGTTCGCACCAACGCTAGGGAAGGAGCTCCAGGTGAACACAGCCGGCACCCAACGGTGGCGAGAGAGAGAGAGAGAGATCTTCTCCCCGTCACGAGAGAGAGAGAGAGATCTTCTCGCCGTCACGAGAGAGAGAGAGATCTTCTCCCCGTCACGAGAGAGAGAGATCTTCTCCCCGTCACGAGAGAGAGAGATCTTCTCCCCGTCAC
>WFAB01003847.1:0-11999 GCA_018977245.1 Lethenteron camtschaticum
ATGTGTTTGCTCTGCGTGGTTGCTATGTGTTTGCTCTGTGTGGTTGCTATGTGTTTGCTCTGCGTGGTTGCTGTGTTTGCTCTGTGTGGTTGCTATGTGTTTGCTCTGTGTGGTTGCTATGTGTTTGCTCTGTGTGGTTGCTATGTGTTTGCTCTGTGTGGTTGCTATGTGTTTGCTCTGTGGGTTGCTATGTGTTTGCTCTGTGTGGTTGCTATGTGTTTGCTCTGTGTGGTTGCTATGTGTTTGCTCTGTGTGGTTGCTATGTGTTTGCTCTGTGTGGTTGCTATGCGTTTGCTCTGTGTGGTTGCTATGCGTGTGTGGTTGCTATGCGTTTGCTCTGTGTGGTTGCTATGCGTTTGCTCTGTGTGGTTGCTATGTGTTGCTCTGCGTGGTTGCTATGTGTTTGCTCTGTGTGGTTGCTATGTGTTTTGCTCTGTGNGTTGCTATGTGTTGCTCTGTGTGGTTGCTATGTGTTTGTCTGTGGTTGCTATGTGTTTGCTCTGTGTGGTTGCTATGTGTTTGCTCTGTGTGGTTGCTATGTGTTTGCTCTGCGTGGTTGCTATGTGTTTGCTCTGTGGTTGCTATGTGTTTGCTGTGTGGTTGCTATGTGTTTGCTCTGTGTGGTTGCTATGTGTTTGCTCTGTGGTTGCTATGTGTTTGCTCTGTGTGGTTGCTATGTGTTTGCTCTGTGTGGTTGCTATGTGTTTGCTCTGTGTGGTTGCTATGCGATTTGCTCTGTGTGGTTGCTATGCGTGTGTGGTTGCTATGGTTGCTCTGTGGTTGCTATGCGTTTGCTCTGTGTGGTTGCTATGCGTTTGCTCTGTGTGGTTGCTATGTGTTTGCTCTGCGTGGTTGCTATGTGTTTGCTCTGTGTGGTTGCTATGTGTTTGCTCTGTGTGGTTGCTATGTGTTTGCTCTGTGTGGTTGCTATGTGTTTGCTCTGTGTGGTTGCTATGTGTTTGCTCTGTGTGGTTGCTATGTGTTTGCTCTGCGTGGTTGCTATGTGTTTGCTCTGCGTGGTTGCTATGTGTTTGCTCTGCGTGGTTGCTATGTGTTTGCTCTGTGTGGTTGCTATGTGTTTGCTCTGTGTGGTTGCTATGTGTTTGCTCTGTGTGGTTGCTATGTGTTTGCTCTGTGTGGTTGCTATGTGTTTGCTCTGCGTGGTTGCTATGTGTTTGCTCTGTGTGGTTGCTATGCGTTTGCTCTGTGTGGTTGCTATGTGTTTGCTCTGCGTGGTTGCTATGTTTTGCTCTGTGTGGTTGCTATGTGTTTGCTCTGCGTGGTTGCTATGTGTTTGCTCTGTGTGGTTGCTATGCGTTTGCTCTGTGTGGTTGCTATGTGTTTGCTCTGTGGTTGCTATGTGTTTGCTCTGTGTGGTTGCTATGTGTTTGCTCTGCGTGGTTGCTATGTGTTTGCTCTGTGTGGTTGCTATGCGTTTGCTCTGTGTGGTTGCTATGTGTTTGCTCTGTGTGGTTGCTATGTGTTTGCTTGTGTGGTTGCTATGCGTTTGCTCTGTGTGGTTGCTATGCGTTTGCTCTGTGTGGTTGCTATGTGTTTGCTCTGTGTGGTTGCTATGTGTTTGCTCTGTGTGGTTGCTACGTGTTTGCTCTGTGTGGTTGCTATGCGTTTGCTCTGTGTGGTTGCTACGTGTTTGCTCTGTGTGGTTGCTATGTGTTTGCTCTGTGTGGTTGCTACGTGTTTGCTCTGTGTGGTTGCTACGTGTTTGCTCTGTGTGGTTGCTACGTGTTGCTCTGTGTGGTTGCTATGCGTTTGCTCTGTGTGGTTGCTACGTGTTTGCTCTGCGTGGTTGCTATGTGTTTGCTCTGCGTGGTTGCTATGTGTTTGCTCTGCGTGGTTGCTATGTGTTTGCTCTGCGTGGTTGCTATGTGTTTGCTCTGTGTGGTTGCTATGTGTTTGCTCTGTGTGGTTGCTATGCGTTTGCTCTGTGTGGTTGCTATGTGTTTGCTCTGTGTGGTTGCTATGCGTTTGCTCTGTGTGTGCTACGTGTTTGCTCTGCGTGGTTGCTATGTGTTTGCTCTGCGTGGTTGCTATGTGTTTGCTCTGCGTGGTTGCTATGTGTTTGCTCTGCGTGGTTGCTATGTGTTTGCTCTGTGGGTTGCTATGCGTTTGCTCTGCGTGGTTGCTATGTGTTTGCTCTGCGTGGTTGCTATGTGTTTGCTCTGCGTGGTTGCTATGCGGCTGCGCGCGTGCGGTTGCTACGCGTGGTTGCTATGTGTTTGCCACGCGTGGTTGCTATGTGTTTGCTACGCGTGGTTGCCACGCGACAGGGCGGGCTGCAGGAGGTTGCCGAGCAGCTGGAGTTGGAGAGGATCGGCCCTCAGCACCAGGCGGCTCCGACTCGCTGCTCACCGGCATGACCTTCTTCCGCATGCGCGCGGTGGGGGGGGGGGGCACGTGGGGGGGGCACGTGGGGGGGGGCACGTGGGGGGGGGGCACGTGGTGGGGGGCACGGGGGGGGGCACAGGGGTTTGGATCGTGCACGGCTCGCCCAGATGAGTTCGGACTCCCTACTCACCGGCATGACCTTTTTCGGCATGCGCGAGGTGGGGGGCACGTGGGGGGGTCACGTGGGGGGGGCACGGGGGGGGCACCAGGGGGGGGTACGTGGGGGGGGGCACNGGGGGGGGCACAAGATGAGTGTTCGTTTTGACGCAATGCCGACCAGCGACAGACTAAATAAGTAATATTTTTAAACAACTTTTTAAAAACACTCTTTTATGAAATGTACTCGTAGTGGCAGAACTCCACGACTCCAGGAAGCTTGCCACGACGTAAGGGGACCGTGGCCAATTACAGCCAACGTCAGCTGAGCGTGGACGATTAGAGCCAAGCCGAAACACGACGTGTAAAAAAGAATGTTTAAAAATATTTTTTTCATGATAGAATGTAGTGTTGTCATCGGCATGACATCAGCGTACCACATTGGGAAGTGGGTTAAAGTTTACTTACAAGATTTGAGGAGACGACGACAACAACAACAGACAGAGTGAGTTCTTAGAAAGTTTCGATGTAAAGCTTTCGTGACTGCAGGGATTCATCTTCTTGGTTCTTTCGGTAAAGTCATCACGTAGAAGGGAAATAATAAAATAATAAAATAGAACATAATAAAATACAATTCTCACTTTTTTTTCTTACTTTTTTCTTACTCGAGTAGCTGAGCCTTCTATTCTGGGAGTTTGTTGAAGGATCTCAAAGTTATGTGGAATCCCTCCCCGTAGAGGCGGTTAAATTTCGATTTCAAGGTTTCGTGACTGCAGGGATTCATCTTCTTGGTTCTTTCGGTAAAGTCATCACATAGAAGGGAAATAATAAAATAATNAAAATAGAACATAATCAAATAAAAAAATTGTGAGAATTATTTTATTTTATTATGTTCTATTTTTATTATTTTATTACTTCCCTTCTACGTGATGACTTTACCGAAAGAACCAGAAGATGATTCTTAGAAAGTGTTTAGTAATGACGGCGCGCCATGGACATTACGCAAGAGCCCCGGGGGAGTTACCGCACGAAACTCAAATCGTGTCCACGTCACTAACGCTACCGCCCCTGCCCCCCGACCCCTGCCCCCCGACCCCTGCCCCCGACCCCTGCCCCCGACCCCTGCCCCCTGCCCCCCGCCCCCCGGTTGGCAGATGTTCTTTGAGGATCACATTGACGACGCCAAGTACTGCGGCCACCTCTACGGCCTGGGCCTCTCCTACGTGCAGAACGGCACGGGGAACCCCTACGATGAGGAGGGCGGTGGTGTGGTGGCGGTGGCGGTGGTGGCGGTGGTGGTGGCGGTGGTGCCAAGGCACAGGCTTGAGCCACAACTACTACAACAACAACAACAACCACAACTCCTACGATGAGGAGGGCGGTGGTGGTGGTGGCGGTGGTGGCGGTGGTGTGGTCGTGGCGGTGGTGCCAAGGCTCAGGCCTGAGCCACAACTACTACAACAACAACAACCACCAACGCCACCACAACTCCTACGATGAGGAGGGCGGCGGTGGTGATGGTGGTGCCAAGGCCCAGGCCTGAGCCACAACAACTACCACAACAATAACAACAACCACAACTACCACCACCACTACTTGCCCAACCACCACAACGACTACCACCACCACAACAACAACCACAACTACCACCACCACTACTTGCCCAACCACCACAACTACTACATCCACCACAACAGTGGCGAAGTGGTGATGGTGATGGTGGTGATGGTAGTGGTGATGATGGTGGTAGTGATAGTGGTGGTGGTGATGGTGATTGTACCAGAGAGTATCCTAAGGGAAACTAGAGCATCAACCCGACTCGCCCACCAGCTCACCCACCCACCAACTCACCCAGCCACTCACCCACCAACTCAACCACCAGCTCACCCACCCACTCACCCACCAACTCACCTGCCACTCACCCAGCCACCCACCCACTCACCCACCAACTCACCCACCCCCCACCAACTCACCCAGCCACTCACCCAGCCACCCACTCACCCACCAACTCAACCACCAGCTCACCCACCACTCACCCACCCACTCACCCAGCTACTCACCACCCACTCACCCACCCACCAACTCATTCAACCACTCTTACACTCGTTAAACCACTCGCCTACCCAGTCAGCCACCCACCAATTCACCCGCCCACTCTCCCACCCAACCACCCACTCACTCACCCACCCGCCCACCCACCCAGCCACTCACAACTGCCCGCTCACCCACTCGCTCACCCACTCACTCACCCACTCACCCGCCCACCTACCCAGCCACCCACTCACTCACCCACTCACTCACCCACCCGCCCACCCACCCAGCCACTCACAACTGCCCGCTCACCCACTCGCTCACCCACTCACCACCCACCCACCCAGCCACCGACTCACTCACCCACCCACCACTCACCCACCCACTCACCACCACCCACCACCCACTCACCCACCCACCACCACCCACTCANCCACCCACTCACTCACCCACTCACCCACCCACTCACCACTCACCACTCACCCACCCACCCACTCACCCACTCACCCACTCACCACCCGCCCACCAGCCACCCTTTGCCCCAAGTCTCTGTCGCGATGCGATGTGGCGGTGGTGGCGGTGGTGGTACCCCAGTGGCATGTGTTGCTTGCGATGCCGGTGTGGGTTGTAGTTATGGTGACGGTCGTAGCAGTCCCGGTGATCGTGGTGACTGTGGTCGCGGTGACGGTGATTGCGGTGATTGACGGTGATCGTGGTGACGGTGATTGCGGTGATTGACGGTGATCGTGGTGACGGTGATTGCGGTGATTGACGGTGATCGTGGTGAAGGCTGGCATGTCACAAGTGTTTTACTGTTGGAGTCTTGGGTTTAGTTTTTAGCTCCGTCTTGAAATCTTTGGGGGGGAGGGAGGTGAGGGAGGGAGGGAGTGGAGGGGAGGGAGGGGGGGTGGAGGGGGGGAGGAGTGAAGGGAGGGAGGGGGGTGGAGGGGGGAGGGAGGGGAGAGAGCAGAGTGGAGGGAGCAGAGTGGAGGGAGGGGAGGGAGTGGAGTGAGTGGAGGGGAAGGAGTGTCGGTAAAACCAAAGGCAGAGGCGGTGCGGTGATGACACTGCCTGCCCCAACCGTGACCCTGAACCCGTGACCCTAAACCCGTGACCCCTAAACCCCGATCCCAAAGCCCCAACCCACAAACCCCAAACCCGACTCCATCTAGCCCCTGACCCTAAACCCTTACCCTAAGCAGAGACCCTAAGCCCTAAACCACAGTCCTAAACCTACCCTCTCCCTCACCCCTATCTCTACCCCCTGTATGTGCGTGTGTGTGCCTGTGTGTGTCTGTATGTGTGTGTGTGTATGTCTGTGTGTCTGTCTGTGTGTGTGTCTGTCTGTGTGTGTGTGTTTATCTATGTCTGTGTGTGTTTTTGTGTCTGTGTGTGTGTCTCTGTGTGTCTTTGTGTCTCTGTGTGTGTGTCTCTGTGTGTGTGTGTCTCTTTGTGAGTCTCTGTGTCTCTGTGTGTGTGTCTCTGTGTGTGTGTCTCTTTGTGAGTCTCTGTCTCNGTGTGTGTGTCTCTGTGTGTGTCTCTGTGTGTGTGTCTGTGTCTCTGTGTGTGTGTCTCTGTGTGTGTCTCTTGTGTGTGTGTCTCTGTGTGTGTGTCTGTGTGTGTGTCNGTGTGTGTGTCTGTGTGTCTCTCTGTGTGTGTCTGTGTGTGTCTCTGTGTGTGTGTCTGTGAGTCTCTGTGTCTCTGTGTGTGTCTCTGTGTGTGTCNGTGTGTGTGTCTCTGTGNCTGTGTGTGNGTCTCTGTGTGTGTGTGTGTGTGTGTGTGTCTCTGTGTGTGTGTGTGNGTCTCTGTGTCTCTCTGTGTGTGAGTCTCTCTCTCTCTGTGTGTGTGTGTCTGTGTGTGTGTCTCNCTGTGTGTGTGTGTCTCTGTGTGTGTCTCTGTGTGTGTCTCTGTGTGTGTCTCTGTGTGTGCCCGAATCGCTCCCAGGTCCCTCCCCTAGGGGGCCAGCCCCCAAACCCTGAGGCACACACCTTGATCGCTCGCTCGCTCGCTCGCTCTGCCAGCCAGAGATAGCCGGCCAGAGATATCAGCCGATTAGCCAGGCAAGATACCAGCCAGATTCCAGGCAAGATACCAGCCAGATCGGGGTGCCAGCTAGTATCTGGTTGACTATCTGGTGGGTGAGCGTGTGGGTGAGCGGGTGGGTGAGCGTGTGAGCGAGCGGGTGGGTGAGCGGGTGGGCGAGCGAGCGCGTGGTGGTGCGAGCGTGTGGGGGACGTGGGCTTGTGTCTGGGTTTTAGTCACTGTGAGAGAATTGTTTTATCCGCTTTGTAAATAAAAACATTTCCTGTGTCCTGTCATGGCCACGCGGCACCAGCGAGTGACTCTTCTGTCGTGGGCGAGGTCAGAATGTGTGTGGACTAATCTCCATCTGTTCCATCTCACTCCCTTCTACCCCGTGTGGACTAATCTCCATCTGTTCCATCTCGCTCCCTTCTACACCGTGTGTGGACTAATCTCCATCTGTTCCATCTCCTTCTACACCGTGTGTGGACTAATCTCCATCTGTTCCATCTCTACCCTTCTACCCGTGGTGGACTAATCTCCATCTGTTCCATCTCTCCCTTCTACACCGTGTGTGGACTAATCTCCATCTGTTCCATCTCGCTCCCTTCTACACCGTGTGTGGACTAATCTCCATCTGTTCCATCTCACTCCCTTCCACCCGTGTGTGGACTAATCTCCATCTGTTCCATACCCCGTGTGTGGACTAATCTCCATCTGTTCCATCTCACTCCCTTCTACACCGTGTGGACTAATCTCCATCTGTTCCATCTCACTCCCTTCTACCGTGTGTGGACTAATCTCCATCTGTTCCATCTCGTACCCTTCTACCCCGTGTGTGGACTAATCTCCATCTGTTCCATCTCGTACCCTTCTACCCCGTGTGTGGACTAATCTCCATCTGTTCCATCTCACCCTTCTACACCGTGTGTGGACTAATCTCCCTTCTACACCGTGTGGACTAATCTCCATCTGTTCCATCTCACTCCCTTCTANCCCGTGTGGACTAATCTCCATCTGTTCCATCTCACTCCCTTCTACACCGTGTGTGTGGACTAATCTCCATCTGTTCCATCCACCCACACAGAGACACGGATAGCCACTGCTCAACCTTTGTTTATTAACCGCATCAACAACTCACCACCCACCCACTCATTCACCCACCCACTCACCCACCCACTTATCCACCCACTCATTCACCCACTCACCCACTCACACACCCACCCACTCATTCACCCACCCACTCACCCACCCACTTATCCACCACTCATTCACCACCCACTCACCCACCCACTTATCCACCCACTCATTCACCCACTCACCCACTCACACACCCACCCACTCATTCACCCACCCACTCACCACCCACTCACTCACCCACCACTCACTCACCCACCCACTCACCCACCCACTCACTCACTCACACACCCACCCACTCACCCACCCACTCACCCACCCACTCACTCACCACCCACTACACCCACCCACTCACTCACCCACCCACTCACTCACCCACCACACTCACCACTCACTCACACACCCACTCATTCACCCACCCACTCATTCACCCACCCACNCACTCACCCACCCACACAGAGACACGGATAGCCACTGCCAAACCTCTCTGTTTATGAACCGCATCATGAACGACGACATTTACAGCGACACAGGGAACCATTGGACAGCAGCTACGGTGGGTGGGGTCAAGGTGGGGTCAAGTGGGGTGGGGGGTCAAAGTGTATGTACACACAGACACAGTGTATGTACACACACAGAGACACACAGAGACACACACTGTATGTACACACACAGACACAGTGTATGTACACACACACACAGACACAGAGNCACAATGTACACACACACAGAGACACACACAGAGACACACACTGTATGTACACACACAGACACAGTGTATGTACACACATACACACAGAGACACAGTGTATGTACACACAGATACACACAGACACAGTGTATGTACACACATACACACACAGACACAGTGTATGTACACACATACACACAGACACACACATACACACAGACACTCACAGACACACACACACAGACACACAGTGTATGCACACACACACAGAGACACAGTGTATGTACACACAGATACACAGACACACACATACACACAGACACTCACAGAGACACACAGTGTATGTACACACAGACACACACAGAGATACACACACAGATACACATACACACACAGACACTCACAGNCACACACAGTGTATGTACACACACACACACACACAGATACACATACACACACAGACACTCACAGAGACAGTGTATGTACACACACAGACACACAGATATACACACAGTGTATACACACACACAGAGACAGTGTATGTACACACACAGACACACAGAGACACAATGTACACACACACATATACACACACACAGATACACACACACAGAGACACACAGTGTATGTAGACACACACACACATACAAACAACACACACACACGCGTACAAATACAAAGGTCCTCCGTGTAGCCTTAACAGGCTGTAGGGGCAAGTGCTGTTAGCGAGTAGCAGCACCTATGAAGGCTACCGGCACTGTGGCACACACACACAGAGTGGGTGGTGTGACCAGCACCACACCACGCCCGGCCGCCTTTGTCTCCCGAGTGACGGTGTTCACCACACCACCACCGCCGCTACACCAGATACACTCATTTGAGGCTGAGTCGACCTAGGGGAGGCCCAGTACCGGTTCGGATAATCGTCACCATTGGTGGTGGTGGTGTTGGTGTTGGTGGTGTTGGTGGTGGTGGTGTTGGTGGTGTGTTGGTGGTGATGTTGGTGGTGTTGGTGGTGGTTGATGATGTNGGTGGTGTTGGTGGTGGTGTTGGTGGTGGTGTTGGTGTTGTTGTGTTTGGTGGTGGTGTTGGTGTTGGTGGTGGTGGTGGTAGTGTTGGTGGTGATGTGGTGGTTTGGTGGTGGTAGTGTTGGTGGTGATGTGGTGGTGGTGGTGGTGTGGTGGTGTTGGTGGTGTTGTGGTGGTGGTGTTGGTGGTGGTGGTGTGATGGTGGTGTTGGTGGTGTGGTGGTGTTGGTGGTGGTGGTGTTGGTGGTGNTGTGTTGGTGGTGGTGGTGTTGGTGGTGTTGGTGGTGTTGGTGGTGGTGTGGTGGTGTTGGTGGTGTTGGTGGTGGTGGTGGTGGTGTTGGTGGTGTTGGTGGTGTGGTGGTGTTGTGTTGGTGGTGGTGGTGTGGTGGTGGTGGTGTTGTGTTGGTGGTGGTGGTGGTGGTGTGGTGGTGTTGGTGGTGGTGGTGGTGTTGGTGTGGTGGTGTTGGTGGTGTTGTGTTGGTGGTGTTGATGGTATGGTGGTGGTGGTTGTGTTGCTGGCTGTGTTTTGTTCTGTATTACTGCCGAGCCGACCTAGGGAGTCCCACCCCCACCCTCACCACTCCACCACCCTCACCACCACCCTCACCACCACCACCCTCACCACCCCCACCACCCTCACCACACCCTCACCACCACCACCCTCACCACCCCTTCCTCACCCCCTCACCACCCTTACCACCACCTCACCACACCACCACCCTCACCACCACCCCACCACCCTCACTACCCTCACCACCACCCTCCCACCACCACCACCCTCACCACCACCCCCACCACCCTCCCCACCACCACCTCCCCACCACCCTCCCCACCACCCTCACCACCACTCACCACCCTCCCCACCACCACCACCCTCACCACCACCACCCTCCCCACCCTCACCACCACCCTCACCACCACCCTCACCACCCCACCACCCTCCCCACCCTCACCACCACTACCCTCACCACCCTCACCACTACCACCTCACCACCACCCTCACCACCACCCTCACCACCCATCACCACCACCCTCACCACCCTCCCCACCACCACCANCCCCACCACCCTCACCACCCCCACCACCCTCACCACCCTCCCCACCACCACCACCCTCACCACCACCACCCCACCACCCTCACCACCACTCACCACCACCCTCACCACCCTCACCACCACCCTCACCACCCTCACCACCACCCTCACCACCTTCACCACCCTCCCCACCACGGCCTACTCTAGCCCCAGCGTGTAGTTGATGCCCTCACGAGGGCGATGAGCTGCATCACCACCCTCACCACCACCCTCACCACCCTCCCCACCACCACCACCCTCACCACCACCACCCCACCACCACCTCACCACCCTCACCACCACCACCCTCCCCACCCTCCCACCACCACCCTCACCACCCTCACCACCCTCACCAGGGCCTACTCTAGCCACAGCGTGTAGTTGATGCCCTGCACGAGGGCGATGAGTGGCTGCATCACCACCCTCACCCTCACCACCACCCTCACCATCCTCACTACCACCACCACCCTCACCACCACCACCACCCACCACCCTCACCACCCTCCCACCCTCACCAGGCCCTACTCTAGCCCCAGCGTGTAGTTGATGCCCTGCACGAGGGCGATGATGAGTGGCTGCCAGGCCACGAGGTAGCGCAGCCAGTCCAACAGCTGCCCGTAGAGCACGTGGGGTCGCTCCCAGCTGGCGGGGAGGGGGGTCAAGGCGAAGAGGGGGCGGAGCTTACAGATACAGAGGGATGATGTATGGGTCTCTGTGTGGTGAGTCTGTGGGTCTCTGTGTGGTGAGTCTGTGGGTCTCTGTGTGGTGAGTCTATGGGTCTGTGTGGTGAGTCTGTGGGTCTCTGTGTGGTGAGTCTGTGGGTCTCTGTGTGGTGAGTCTGTGGGTCTCTGTGTGGTGGTCTGGGTCTCTGGTGGGAGTCTGTGGTCTCTGTGTGGTGAGTCTGTGGGTCTCTGTGTGGTGAGTCTGTGGGTCTCTGGTGGTGAGTCTGTGGGTCTCTGTGTGGTGAGTCTGTGGGTCTCTGTTTCTGTGTGGTGAGTCTGTGGGTCTCTGTGTGGTGAGTCTGTGGGTCTCTGTGTGGTGAGTCTGTGGGTCTCTGTGTGGTGAGTCTGTGGGTCTCTGGTGAGTCTGTGGGTCTCTGTGTGGTGAGTCTGTGGGTCTCTGTGTGGTGAGTCTGTGGGTCTCTGTGTGGTGAGTCTGTNGGGTCTCTGTGTGGTGAGTCTGTGGGTCTCTGTGTGGTGGTTGTGGTCTCTGGGTGGTGGGTCTGTGGGTCTCTGGGTGGTGAGTCTGTGGGTCTCTGTGTGGTGAGTCTGTGGGTCTCTGTGTGGTGAGTCTGTGGGTCTCTGTGTGGTGAGTCTGTGGGTCTCTGTGTGGTGAGTCTGTGGATCTCTGGTGTGAGTCTGTGGGTCTTGGGTGGTGAGTCTGTGGGTCTCTGGGTGGTGAGTCTGTGGGTCTCTGGTGTGGTGAGTCTGTGGGTCTCTGTCGTTCTTGTGGTGTCTGGGGTTAGTCTGTGGTCTGGTGGTGAGTCGTGGGTCTCTGTGTGGTGAGTCTGTGTGGT
>WFAB01003848.1:0-11978 GCA_018977245.1 Lethenteron camtschaticum
ATTTGTCTATGAATCAGGCGCGATGTTGAGAACTGCCCGGTAGGGAGCTCTTAGACACTCAGAGTGATGCACTCGATTAAATGACACACCAACAGTGCAAAGACAAAGATCCCCCGTGCAGCGCACTCAGGCTAGTGAGGCAAGTGCTGTTAGCGAATGGCACCAACGAAGGCCCGGTTGGTGTGGCCACCGCCCCGCCAGGTCGCCTTTTTGTCTCCCCCGCGTCCGATCATGTTGAAGACTCGCACCGTGGCGAGTCGATCTAACGGAGCCTCAGGACTCGTGCGGATACTCGCCACTGGCTCCACCCCCCACATAGAGAGATAACACACACACACAGATACACACACACAGACAACACACACACAGACAACACACAGACAACACACACACACAGACAACACACACACACAGACAACACACACACAGATAACACACACAGATAACACACACACAGATAACACACACACACAAATAACACACATACACAGACAACACACACACACAGATAACACACACACAGATAACACACACACACACACAGATAACACACACACAGACAACACACACACAGATAACACACACACACAGACAACACACACACAGATAATACACACACACACAGACAACACACACACACAGATAACACACAAACAGACAACACACACACACACAGACAACACACACACACAGACAACACACACACACACAGACAACACACACACAGACAACACACACACACAAACAACACACACACACAGACAACACACACACACAGACAACACACACACACACAGACAACACACACACAGACAACACACACACACAAATAACACACACACACAGATAACACACACACACAGACAACACACACACAGATAACACACACACACAGATAACACACACACACAGATAATACACACAGACAACACACACAGACAGATAACACACACACACAGACAACACACACAGACAACACACACACAGATAACACACACACACAGATAATACACACAGACAACACACACACACAGACAACACACACACACATAACACACACACACAGACAACACACACACAGATAACACACACACACACAGATAACACACACACACAGATAACACACACACAGATAACACACACACAGATAACACACAGATAACACACACACAGACAATACACACACAGATAACACACACACAGACAACACACACACAGACAACACACACACAGACAACACACACACACAGATAACACACACACACAGATAACACACACACAGATAACACACACACACAGACAACACACACACACAGATAACACACACACAGATAACACACACACACAGATAACACACACACACAGATAACACACTCACACAGATAACACACACACAGACAACACACACACACAGATAACACACACACAGATAACACACACACAGACAACACACACACAGATAACACACACACAGATAACACACACACAGATAACACACACACAGACAACACACACACACAGAAACACACACACAGATAACACACACACAGATAACACACACACACAGAAACACACAACAGAAACACACACACAGAAACACACACACAGATAACACACACACAGATAACACACACACACAGACAACACACTCACACAGATAACACACACACAGACAACACACACACACAGATAACACACACACAGATAACACACACACACAGAACAACACACACCACACAGATAACACACACACACAGACAACACACACACACAGATAACACACACACAGATAACACACACACACACAGACAACACACACACACAGATAACACACACACAGATAACACACACACAGACAACACACACACAGATAACACACACACAGATAACACACACACACAGATAACACACACACAGATAACACACACACAGATAACACACACAGATAACACACACACAGACAAACACACACAGATAACACACACACAGATACACACACAGACAACACACACACAGATCAACACACACACACACAGACAACACACACACACAGACAACACAACACAGATAACACACACACACAGACAACACACACACACAGATAACACACACACACAGATAACACACACACACAGATAACACACTCACACAGATAACACACACACACAGATAACACACACACACAGATAACACACACACAGATAACACACACACAGACAACACACACACAGATAACACACACACACACAGATAACACACACACACAGATAACACACACACAGACAACACACACACACAGATAACACACACACACAGATAACACACACACAGATAACACACACACAGATAACACACACACACAGATAACACACACACACAGATAACACACACACAGATAACACACACACACAGAAACACACACACAGACAACACACACACACAGATAACACACACACAGATAACACACACACACACAGATAACACACACACAGATAACACACACACACAGATAACACACACACAAAAACACACACAGACAACACACACACAAACACACAACAAACACACACACAGATAACACACACAACAACACACACACACAGATAACACACACACACAGACAACACACACACAGATAACACACACACACAACAACACAACACAACAACACACACACAGATAACACACACACACACAGACAACACACACACAGATAACACACACAACAACACACAGACAACACACACACAGATAACACACACACACACAACAACACACACAGATAACACACACACATAGACAACACACACACACAGACAACACACACACAGATAACACACACACACAGACAACACACACACAACAACACACACCACAGATAACACACCCACAACACACACACACACAGATACACACAGACAGATAACACACACAGCCCGTGTGTAGCACGTCCACTCTACATCTCTCACACAATGGCCACAGACACACAATGCACACGAGCAAGGCGAACCAAGCCGCACACAACCCTGCTCCCCCTCCCTCTCCATCCTCCAACTCCTCACTGCCCATGTATCTCCCCCCCCCCGCCTCTCTCATTCTCCCTTGCCCCCCCACACCCCACCCCCGATTTCTCTCTCTCCCTCCCCCATTTTCTTCATCCTTCCCCAATTTCCCCCCCCTCCCTCCCAATCCCCCCCCCTCCCTCCCTCCCCCTTTTCCCCCCCTCCCTCCCCCCCCCCCCATTTACCCCCCCTCCCCCTTCCCCCCCCCCCCTCCCTCCTCCTTTTCCCCCCCTCCCCCCCTCCCACATTTCCCCCCCCTCCCACATTTCCCCCTCCCCCCCAATCCTCCCCTCCCCCCCACGTTTCCCCCCCCCCTCCCCTCCCCCTCCCACATTTCCCCCCCCCCTCCCCTCCCTCCCACATTTCCCCCCCCCTCACCCCTCCCCTCCCTCCCACATTCCCCCCCCTCACCCCTCCCCTCCCTCCCACATTCCCCCCCTCACCCCTCCCCTCCCTCCCACATTCCCCCCCCCCTCACCCCTCCCCTCCCTCCCACATTCCCCCCCCCTCACCCCTCCCCTCCCTCCCCCATTCCCCCCCTCACCCCTCCCCTCCCTCCCCCCATCCCCCCCCCCCCTCACCCCTCCCCTCCCTCCCACATTCCCCCCCCCCCCCCTCACCCCTCCCCTCCCTCCCACATTCCCCCCCCCCCTCACCCCTCCCCTCCCTCCCCCATTCCCCCCCCCTCACCCCCTCCCCTCCCTCCCACATTCCCCCCCCCCCCTCACCCCTCCCCTCCCTCCCACATTCCCCCCCCCCCCCTCACCCCCTCCCCTCCCTCCCCACATTCCCCCCCCCCCCCCCCTCACCCCTCCCCTCCCCTCCCCCCATTCCCCCCCCCCCTCACCCCTCCCCTCCCTCCCCACATTCCCCCCCCCCTCACCCCTCCCCTCCCTCCCACATTCCCCCCCCCTCACCCCTCCCCTCCCTCCCACATTCCCCCCCCCCCTCACCCCTCCCCTCCCTCCCCCATTCCCCCCCCCTCACCCCCTCCCCTCCCTCCCACATTTCCCCCCCCCCTCACCCCTCCCCTCCTCCCCCATTCCCCCCCCCCTCACCCCTCCCCTCCCTCCCCCATTTCTTCCCCCCCCTCCCGCAGAGGTGCTGGATGAGCCGCTCTAATCCGCGCCGCTCCACGTGTTGGGCACGAGTCGTGCGGGGAACCACGTGGTTGGTTCAACACCCCCTCCGCGCCCCGCCCCACCAACCCCTCTCACCCGCCCCCCCATTCCCACGTTAATCTCCACTCACTGCCAATAATCGGTGACCCTGACAGTGACCCCGGCACCCCGCGGTGGGGCTTGGGGCTGCCACGGTTGAATGACGTCATGCGTTCTTCCCAATGTCCACGGATCGATGTGGAGGCGAGTGAGCGAGTGGACATCTCACTTCATGGACAATAATGTACGCGCACACAAAGGCACAGATGCCCCGTGTAGCCTCAACAGGCTCTTGGGGAAAGTTTTTTTTCAGCTTCATTTATTAGTGCTGTTATGAAAGCCGATACGGCACACGAAGGGGTGAGTGGCCAATTCCACGCCCGGCCATGTTTGTCTCACTAGCGGCGATGTTTACACAGCGCACGAGGTACTCGTTTGAGGCCGAGCCAACCGAGGGGAGTCCCAGGACCGATTTAGTTAATCATCACGAATGTTGGCCGTGAGCGGGAATCGAACTCTGTACATAGCCAAACGTGCTAATCGAAGCATCATAATTACCGCCATCATCACCATTATCATTGCATTGCCACAATTATCCACGGCGACGAATGGGCGCGGGAGGGGACAGGGGGGAAGGAGCCGGGGAGATAAAGGAGGTGGGGGGGGGGGCACGTGCCTCATCAATCGCTGGACGTGCTAATTGCTTTGAGTTGAAGATTGCAGTGACACGCTCTTGCTGTGGCATCTCGACTGGCAGTCCCCCCAGCCCCGCCCTCACCGCCCCCTGTCCCCACCCCTGCCCCTTACCCCCTCTCCCATCACCCCCCCCCACCCGGATTGTCAGCCCGAATTATAATTAACGGCCAATTAGGGGGGGGGGGTCGACGTGGCGCGCGACGCGGGGATTTACGCGTGGCCATGGACAGCGATGACGCGGCGACGATGGGACGGGTGGTGGACGCGGATGGCCCCGTGATGGTTTTCAATCGTCATCAGCGGTGATTATAATTGGGTTGAGTGGCTACCGCGGACAAGTCATTGTCCCTCAGTTTTTTTTACTACACTCCCGATTACAAGCTGCACCCATAAAGGTTTCCCTCGACCGAGCGTCATCGTTACGCCCACGCAGCAAATTAATGTATGTACCGCGTCATCACCACGACGCCCACATGCACCCGTTTCTACAGTGTACCCAATCACCACAACCACGCTTATTTCCAAAGTGTACCCAAAGAAGTGATAGCCCACCATAATTCGCAAATGTTAAATCTGGACATAGTCACGTCGTTGTGATTAGCCGAGGGGAGGGAGAGTAAAGCACACTACGTCCCCTCCCCACAGCAAGCGGATTGCAGATTGATTCTCCGCGGAGAGGAGATATCGTTAAAGGATGAGAAGGAACGAGGGCAATGTGCAGTGAGTGCTGTGGACTGAGCGACTCGGCCTGCGATGTCGGCGCCAATGTGTCGAATAATTGCGTCCGCCTGGGTCGAAAGGTTATCATGGCCCAATGTGGCTGTTGCGTGACGAGCGAGGGTGGGGCGGAGCGGCGATCGTGTTGGGCTGGAGGAGCGGATGACGTCGGATTTGGTTTGAGAGAGAGGGGGGTGGGGGCGTCCCAACATGGAGATACGGGGGAGACACA
Source organism: Lethenteron camtschaticum (assembly GCA_018977245.1). Classification (NCBI taxonomy): domain Eukaryota; kingdom Metazoa; phylum Chordata; class Hyperoartia; order Petromyzontiformes; family Petromyzontidae; genus Lethenteron; species Lethenteron camtschaticum. The sequence continues at coordinate 5,868 of WFAB01003848.1, forward strand.
GAGATACACACAGACCCGGAGATGGACACAGGTACCCAGAGACATGGATAGAGACAGAGGCAGGGTGAGAGACAGATAGGGCGAGACGCGCAAAGATATCGACACACACGTGCTAGACGATGAAGGTAGCACGGTGTAGTGGTGGTTACGATGTTTATAGTTATGATGATGATGTTGTTGTTGAGCATCATGGCTATGATGATGATGATAGTGGTAGTGACGATGACTGTGCTTATGTTGATGATAGTGGTTATGATGATGATGGTAGCGTCCATGAAGAAGATGATGACTATGGGCAGAGTGATCTTCTGCGCTCAATTAAGCATAGAGGGAGGCGCTGGTGCTCATCTCACGTTTTGAAGTCCTGAAGACAACCAGCGGGCGGAAATTCCACATTCCCGTGGCAGCAACAACACTAACGACCCACGCACACTTCAACTTAACACGGCTCGCTCTCTCACTCGCCACGCTGCCCCGACCGTCACCATCGAGGCAGCCCCCCCCCCCTCGTTGTGAGCGGCGGGGGTCCTGGCGGCACTCACGGCGTACAGCACGTCGGTCCAGCCCTCCATGGTGATGCACTGGAAGACGGTGAGCACGGCGAAGAAGATGTTGTCGAACTGCGTGATGCCGTCGTTGGGGCCGGGCCAGTAGAGGCGGCACTCCGCGCCGTCCTCGCGGCAGATCCGCGCCGTGCTGTCCGTGCCGCACGGCTGCTGCCCGAGCTGCTCCCCTACACGCACAGCGCGCACAGCCGTCAAGGCGGCAACTACAGCCTCCTCCTCCTCCACACACACACGCAAACCTCGACCGGCAACACACACACACACACCCCTACAGACACACACGCAAATCTCGACAGGCAACACACACACACACACCCCTACAGACACACACACACACAAACCCCTACAGGCAACACACACACCTACAGACACACCCTACAGGCAACACACCCTACAGGCAATACACACACACACCCTACAGGCAACACACAACGCAAACCCTTACAGGCAACACACACACATCTACAGCCGACATACACACGTACAGGAAACACACACAACTACAGGCCGCACGGCACATCCCATAGGGAACACATACACATGGAGAGGCAACACACACAACTACAGACAACACACACCGCTACAGGCAGCACACACACACACACCGACAGTGGAGCCGAGGATGGAAGCGGGCCCCAGGAAGGGTTGGTCCCCCGGAGAGAGAATGAGTCTCTTTGAGAATGGACCACTGGATTTATTTTCTATTCTGATTCGGATTCATATAACGCCATTTCCAGGGCACTTTAAAATGCAATCCGACGGCGTTCAGTGAGAGAGGCGGTGGAATGGATGGAGGGACAGGGGCTGGGAATGGAGCTCGTGTTGCTGGGGGTATGTGAGGCGGAATAAGGTGGCGTGTGATGGCGAGTGCGTGTGTCTGATGGGGGCAGCGTGGACGAGAGGCGGCGGGGTATGGGGCACGGTGTGGAGTGGTGGAATGGGCACGGATGAGGATATCGGTGGAGGGTGGTCGGGGCAGGGCTCTGGTGGCCGGACCATTAAGTATTTATGAATATCCTAGTGGCATTGGGCCCGGGGTGAGCGTGACCCCCCCCCCCCCCCCCACGTGCCTGTGGCGTTGCTGAAGCACGTCATGTGCAGGTTGTCCCCCTTGTAGAACTCCAGCCCCACGATGGCGAACATGAGGATGGCGAAGAACAGGAGCATTCCGATCTGCAGGAGCGGCACCATGGCCTTCATGATGGACTTCAGCACCACCTGCAGGCCTGGGGGGCATGGGAGGGGGGCATGGGAGGGGGGAATGGGAGGGGGGCATGGGAGGGGGGCATTGGGTGCAGGGATCGAGGAAAGGGGGGAGGGAGGCGTCACGGGGTTCATGGTGGAAGGGGACGTGGCGGAGGGAGAATGTGAGTGAGGGAGAGGTGGGGGCCATGGGGGGTGAGGGTGGGTGGCACGGGTCACGAGGGGACAGGGGGGGGGCACGTACAAGTCGTGGGGGGCACCAACGGGTGAGTCATGTTTGGTGTCCGTGTGTACACACACATTAAGTATGTGTACACAGTGTGTGTGTGTTATGTACATAGCGCGCGTGTATATATATTGTATTCCCATTATAAATATACTCGGGTTGTATTATTGCGGCGAATATTGTTTTTGGTGACTCCGAGTAGCCCACGCGCGTCGCGAGATGTGCCCTGGAGGTGGTGTGCCGGGGGCGTGGGGCGCTCACTGGGGATGCCGGACACGAGCTTGAGCGGCCTTAGGACGCGCACGGCACGGAGCGTCCTCAGGTCGAAGCTTCCCCCCAACATGGAGAGGATCCTGCGGGACACGGGGACACGGGGACAACACATGGAGACAGGGAGACAGGGAGACAGGGACACATGGAGACGGGGACACGGGGACAACACAGGAAGATGGGGATAGAGGGAGATGGGGAAGACGGGGAGACGGGGACACGGAGACGGGGAGAGAGGGAGGGAGACGGGAGTCAAAAGAGAGACAGGGAGACAGATCTGGTCAGGTGGAAGTGAAAGGTCATGGGACGCGGGTGACACGACACACAAAGACAAAGATCCCCCTTGTGGCCTCAACAGACCGTTGGAGCAAGTGTTGTGAAGGCCACCCACCCCTCGTGTGCCGTGCCGGCCGTCATCGAAGGTCGCTCACAGCACTTGGCCCGACAGTGTGAGGTTATGGAGGGGGGATCGTCGTCACAGCGATGTCGGGTTGTCGTGGTGGAGGTGATGTTCATGGGTCGAGTATCACTGTGATGATGATTGTGATGGTTCGAGTGTTACCGATGGGGTAGTGATGATAAAGATGGTTCGAGTCTTACCATGATTGTGGTGGTGGTGATGGTGGTGATGATGATGGTGGTGATGATGATGATAGTTCGAGTGTTACCATGATTGTGGTGATGATGATGATGGTGGTGGTGATGATGATGGTGGTGATGATGATGATAGTTCGAGTGTTACCATGGTGGTGGTGGTGATGATGATGATGGTGGTGATGATGGTTTGAGTGTTACGAAGATGGTAGTGGTGGTGGTGGTGAATCCCGGCATGAATCTCGCCGGAGGGCGCGCGCTGGCGGATGCGTGATTTAATTAGAGCCGCACAACTCCCGCACATCGCGTGAGCTGTGAATCCGCATCTCACGCGATGTCGATCTCACGCCATGTGGATCCGCATCTCGCGAGTTTCGTGGGAATCCATCGCCCAGGCCGAGTCGGACCCTCGCCGGACGCGAGCGATCACATTCACCCACCTCTCACATTTACACAGAGACAGACAAAGATCCCCCGTGTAGCCTGCCAACACGGTAGTGGCACCTATGAAAGCCGGCAAAGGCACAGGAGGCGGTGGGTGGCTAGCACCAGGCCCGGCCGCCTTTGTCTCCTCAGTAGCGATGTTTTTTACGCACCGCATCAGGTACTCATTTGAGGCTGAGTCGACCTAGGGGAGGCCCAGAATCGAACTCGGGTCGCCAGGATCGCAGCGTAGCGCTAACCGCTACACTACCACCCCCCCGACACTCGCACACACACAGACACCCATACACACAGAGACGCACACACACAGAGACGCACACACACAGAGACGCACACACAGACACCTACACACACAGACACCCACACAGACAGAGACGCACACACATATAGAGACGCACACACATAGAGACGCACACACACAGACACACACAGACACACACACAGAGACCCACACGCACAGAGACGTACACACACAGAGACATCCACACACACAGACACCCACACACACAAAGACACCCACACACAGAGACACACACAGACACCCACACACACAGAGACGCACACACACAGAGACACCCACACACACAGAGACACCCACACACACAGACACCCACACACACATAGACGCACACAGACACCCACACACAGAGACACCCACACACAGAGACACCCACACACAGAGACACGCACACACACAGAGACACCCACACACACAGAGACACCCACACACACATAGACGCACACACACACACAGACACCCACACACAGAGACACCCACACACACAGACACACACACACACATAGACGCACACACACACAGACGCACACACACAGAGACGCACACACACAGAGACACCCGCACACACACAGAGACACCCACACACACACAGACACCCACACACACACAGACACCCACACACACAGAGACACCCACACACACAGACGCACACACACAGAGAAACACACACACACAGAGAAACACACACACACAGAGAAACACACACACACAGAGACACCCACACACAGAGAAACACACACACACACACAGACACCCACACACAGAGAAACACACACACACAGAGACACCCACACACAGAGACACGCACACAGACACCCATACACACAGAGACACCCACACACAGAGACACACACACACAGAGACACCCACACACAGAGAAACACACACACACAGAGACACCCACACACAGAGACACGCACACAGACACCCATACACACAGAGACACCCACACACAGAGACACACACACACAGAGACACCCACACACAGAGACACACACTCACATCCACTCGCTCCCTCTCACGTGCATCGCGCCCCTGCGTGCTCTGTTATCGCGTCTGCACCCCCAGGGCTTCCATTTCTCGCGTCGCGGGGGGCGGGAGGAGCCCCCCCCTCCACTCCCACCACACCCCCAGGCAGTCGCAGACGCGGAGCTGCTGCGTCCATTAGGGGAGCGGGGTCGCGACGGTCGGAGTGGCCCATGGGGTCATTATCGCCCAGGGTGGGGGGCAGGGGGGGGCAGGGGGGGCGAGGGTGGGGGGGGGCGATGGTGGGGGGGGGCGATGGTGGGGGGCAGGGGGGGCGAGGGTGGGGGGAGGGTCGATGGTGGGGGGGGGGGCGCGATGGTGGGGGGCAGGGGGGGGCGATGGTGGGGGGGGGCGATGGTGGGGGGGGGGCGATGGTGGGGGGCAGGGGGGGGCGATGGTGGAAGGCAGGGGGGGCGAGGGTGGGGGGAGGGTCGATGGTGGGGGGCAGGGGGCGCGATGGTGGGGGGCACGGGGGGGCGATGGTGGGGGGCAGGGGGGGGCGATGGTGGGGGGGGGCGATGGTGGGGGGGGGGCGATGGTGGAGGGGGCGAGGGTGGGGGGGGCGAGGGTGGGGGGGGCGAGGGTGGGGGGGGCTTCTCATCCGTACCGCGCGGTAATGGAGGCGAAAAATAGACAGGGAGGGAGAGAGCGGCCCAGGGTTTAAAATAATGCCCGGGTTTATTATGGCTTCAGTTTATTCATTATTTTTATTTCAAACTGAGCGGGGGCGGGGGTGGGGGGGATTGGGGGGGGTGACTTTGATTGACGGAACCAGGAACGCGCGGGGATGCAGCGCGAGGAGAGCTCGCACGAAATCTGCGGAACCATCCCGCGTCAAGATTGTGACATCACCAACACCATCAACACCACCCTCTTCATCTCCACGGCCACTGCCATCACCACCGTCATCACCCCCCACCACCATCACGACCACGTCCTCCTCCTCGTCTGTGCACCTCGCGGCTCGGGGTGCCGTCGCGCCCCACCCGCTCGCTCAACCCCCTCCGGCATCAAAGTCAGATTTGCAAGTGAAGCGGAATAAATAAATAAATAATAAAATTGCGATGCGCGTGAAGCCCCTCGCGGGGTGGGGGGCGGGCAGAGACGTGGGGCACGGATCGATCCCCGGTCCCACCCACACCCTCGCCTCCCTCACCCTCACAGACTCTTCCATCCCTCCCTCCCTCACCATCCCTCCCTCCCTCACCATCCCTCCCTCCCTCACCATCCTCCCCCATCCCTCATCATCCCTCCTCATCATCCTTCCCTCCCCATCCCTCCCTCCCATCCCTCCCTCATCCCTCCCTCATCATCCCTCCCTCATCATCCCTCCCTCATCATCCTCCCTCATCATCCCTCCCTCATCATCCCTCCCTCATCATCCCTCCCTCATCATCCCTCCCTCATCATCCTCCATCCCTCATCATCCCTCCCTCATCATCCCTCCCTCTCATCCCTCCCATCCCCATCATCCCTCCCTCCCT
>WFAB01003849.1:0-11966 GCA_018977245.1 Lethenteron camtschaticum
GAGGACGGCTGCTTGCGTTGTGGCCGAAACGTCGTGAGAATTATTTTATTATGTTTTATTATTATATTTTTTTTGTTTACACCCGCCGATTCCAAATGTGTTGTACGGAATGGACAGTATTACTATACATTATACACTAATAATAGGTTTTCCCCTTTTTTCTGGCAACAAAACTGACACCTTTTTACGAGGATTCATGCCAGCATTAACCACAATACCTGTAGTCAAAATGCAAACAAAAACACGCTCTGATAATATATGATGCATTGTCCTTGAAACTGATTGGTCCACACCAGAGACAGCTTTCTTTTGAGCCTCGACCCAATTGGTGCTCCACCAGAGGACGCCAAAAGGCATGCTATACTACATTACAGTGAAGGAAAAAAGTATTTGATCCCCTGCTGATTGTGTACGTTTGCTCACTGACAAAGAAATTATCAGTCTATAATTTTAATGGTGGGTTTATTTGAACAGTAAGAGACAGAATAACAACAACAAAATCCAGAAAAACGCATGTCAAAAATGTTATAAATTGATTTGCATTTTAATGAGGCGCTGTGCTGACCACAATGGAACTTCCAAATCCCACTGGTGGGGTCAGATTCATGCAGGAGAACCCCCCACGTGACCGCATAGCTACACGCAGTGGCGCTCATTATTGTAACCACATCGCAGTGATGACGACGACGATGATGATCATGACCTTGCTGATGATGATAGCAACAATAACGATGCTGCCACTGCTGCTGATGATCATGATGGTGATCGGATTGCTGCTGCTACCGATGCCGATGATGACGATCCAGCTAGCGATGTTACCGCTGCTGCTGATCATACCGCTGCTGAATATGACGACGGATGATGAAGGTGATGACGCCACCGCTGCTGCCTATCCCCGGCGGATGACACTCGCGACCCGGAGTTGAACCCGCGACCTTCAAATTGTGAGTCACGGCCAGTGAAAGCACGCCGCTTGCAACGCGATCGCTCGCGTTGCAAGCTGCGTGCACATCTTATGCAAAAGGCACAGCAGGGAGCGACGGAGATAAATTCTTATTTGCCGCACACATCGTGCAGCAGTGGCACTAATGAGCGTGCCGTTCTTTATTTTATTTTTCTATTTTTACCGAACCCAATTCCCCCCCCGCGCAAGCAACACCCTTTACGCTCGGTTACACGAGCGGTTGTTCTAGAGCCGGGCGCCGCAAGATGCAGACTGGGTTCTCTGTCTATATATATACGTACTCTATGTATACGTACTCTGTAAACACGTAGTCTTTCTCACGAGAAAACGTAACTTCTTCTTGGTTCTTTCGGTAAAGTCATCACGTAGAAGGGAAGTAATAAAATAATAAAAATAAAATAATAAAATACAATTCTCACGACGTTTCGGCCACAACGCAAGCAGCCGTCCTCAGGTGAAGACCAGGTCTGTCAGGGAGACAGCGTCTAAATGAATTCGGGAAGACAGCGTTTGAATGAATTAATTCAGACGCTGTCTTCCCGACAGACCTGTTCTTCACCTGAGGACGGCTGCTTGCGTTGTGGCCGAAACGTCTTGAGAATTGTATTTTATTATGTTTTATTTTTATTATTTTATTACTTCCCTTCTACGTGACTTTACCGAAAGAACCAAGAAGAAAAATCCCTGCAGTCACGAAAGCTTTAAATCGAAAAATAGAAACGTACCATAATAATAATAATAGGATTTTCCCCCTTTTTTCTGGCTACAAAACTGAAACATTTTTTACAAGGATTCATGTAACTGCATTAACCACAACACCTGCAGTCAAATGCAAACAAAAAACACACTGATAATATATGCATTGAGATATAAATACGCACTCTATATTTACACTCTTTTCACACGTACTCTCTCTATATATATACACTATATGTACGTACTCTATATATGTACGTACTCTATATATGTGCTATGCTGAAGAAGGACCCTTGCTTGAAACGTCACTCCTGCGTTTTGCAGCAGCGCACGGTGTGGTGGGGTCGGTGACCTCCCGCTCGCTCTTCCACGGCGAACTCCCATTATCGACTACGGTCACCGCTTGCCAGAGGTCGCAATCGGGTACCCGTACCCTACCCGATACCCGGCCGGGTATGGGTAGCCGGGTAGGGTACGGGTACCCGTTTGCGACCCTGGTGCGGCCGGGTACGGGTAGGCCGTGAGTCACTGTTTGTCACTCATTTCGGGTATGGGTACGGGTAGGGAACGGGTAACCCTACCCGGCCGGATATGGGTTACGGGTACCCATTTGCGACCCTGGTGCGGCCGGGTACGAGTAAGGAATCAAAACCCGTTTTCGACCTCTGCCGCTCCCGCGAACGGCAGCTCACGCGACGACGCACCCCACTCTCACCCCTCGTCGCTCGACTAGCCCCCACCCCGAAACCCTCATTCACCCGCCAGGTCCACACGTCCGCCCGCTCGCTCCGTCACCGCCGTTCCCGTGAACTTACTCGCTCGTTACTCAGCCACCAACCCGGCCACTCGCTCACTCGCTCTCAAACCACTCGCCCATTTCACTCGCCCAACTCGAAGGCAAAGATCGCCCCGTGCAGCCCGCAACAGACGGTTGGGCAGAGGTCGCAAACGGGTTTTGATTCCTTACCCGTACCCGGCCGCACCAGGGTCGCAAACGGGTACCCGTACCCGGCCGGGTACGGGTACCCGTTCCCTACCCTACCCGAAATGAGTGACAAACGGTGACTCACCAGTGACTCACGGTCTACCCGTACCCGGCCACACCAGGGTCGCAAACGGGTACCGGGTACGGGTAGCCGGGTATCGGGTAGGGTACGGGTATCGGGTACCCGGTTGCGACCTCTGCTGTTGGGGCGAGCGCTGTTGGCAAGCGGCACCGATGAAGGCCGGCACGGCGCACGAGGGGGGGGGGGGGGGGGGTGAGTGGCGTCTACATCTCCACGGAGCCACAGAGACGACTCGCAACACAGCGGCGGTAACCACGTGGCCCGGATGAAGTTGAACCGGGGATTTGAACCCCGGATCACCAGCTCAGCTTGGGGTGCAGCCGTGCCCTCCACTCTAGGGCTGAACGATTTGGGGAAAATATCTAATTGTGATTATTCTGACAGATATTGTCATTGCGATTTGAATGCGAGGATGAGAACTTAAAAAGATATGAATTGCTTCTAACATGTATTTGTAAAAAAAAATTAATTGAAATAGAACAATAAAACATAGAACAATTGTTAAGTTAAATAAAGTTATAATAATAATAATAATTATAAAAACTATTCCAATAAGAAAGTAATTGAACTTTTAAAATCGCAAAAAATCGCGAGGTAGTTAACATCTCCTAGCCACCGTGATGATTATGAGAGAGAGAGACACACAAATTCCAAATATACAGCAGCAGGCGTCAGGGTCGGGATCGAACCCACGACCTCCTGCACACCAGGCGAGGTAGTCAACATCTCCTAGCCACCGTGATGATGAGAGAGAGAGACATGCAAACTCCAAATATACAGCAGCAGCAGGCGTCAGGGTCGGGATCGAACCCACGACCTTCCTGTACACCAGGCGAGGGAGTCAACATCTCCTAGCCACCATGGTGTCGACTTATCCGGTGGAACGTGAGGGAGGGGGGTGGCGGGGGTAAGAGATATAATTAATTTGATTTTATTTCTCATTTTCCCTCTCCTTGCTTCCCCCGGAATGTAATATCATTGTACTGTTGCTGCCTCTGGCTGTCATTGCGCAAAGTAGGTCAGAGCCATCGCACGGCCCACACACGTTATTTATTTACGGCCTCCGCCCCCCCACCCCCCTTTTTATTCTCTAAACAATGTGCCCCCCCCCTTCCCCCGCCGTATAATTGACTGTTTAATTTGCAGAGCCCTTCAATTGTACACAGCGCAGCATCGCTACCGGTATGTGGACGTGCAAACCTGGGGAAGCCAGACTTTTTTTTTATTATTATCAAGTTCGCTCTTCTAAATGTCATCCTTGCTGAGGATTGAACAATTTGTACACGTGGCATTTAATTAAAGCTTAGGAGCAAATAACTAAATATTTGGAATTTAATATCGGCCGTAATACCCGAAACATTGTCGCCGTCGAGTTTAATCCAAGTGGGTGGGTGGTGTGGGTGGGCGAGTGGGTGAGTGGGTGGGTGGGTGGGTGAGTGGGTGGGTGAGTGGGTGGGTGGGTGAGTGGGTGAGTGGGTGGGTGGGTGGGTGGGTGAGTGGGTGGGTGGGTGGGTGAGTGAGTGAGTGAGTGGGTGAGTGGGTGGGTGAGTGGGTGGGCAAGTGGGTGAGCGAGAGGGTGGGTGGGCGAGTGGATGAGCGAGTGGTGTGGGTGGGCGAGTGGGTGAGTGGGTGAGTGGGTGGGTGAGCGAGTGGGTGGGTGAGTGGGTGAGCGAGTGGGTGGGTGAGCGAGTGGGTGGGTGAGCGAGTGGGTGGGTGAGCGAGTGGGAGGTGTGGGTGGGCAAGTGGGTGAGCGAGAGGGTGGGTGGGTGAGTGGGTGAGCGAGAGGGTGGGTGGGCGAGTGGGTGAGCGAGTGGTGTGGGTGGGCGAGTGGGTGGGCGAGTGGGTGGGCGAGTGGGTGAGCGAGTGGGTGGGCGAGTGGGTGAGCGAGTGGGTGGGCGAGTGGGTGAGCGAGTGGGTGGGCGAGTGGGTGAGGGTGAGTGGGTGAGCAGTGCAGCGGTAAGCGCTACGCTATGAACCCGGCTATGATCCGAGTTCGATTCCGACATCCAGCACCAGTGACGTATGGTGCGCCCCGCGCACCATACGTTTTGCGAGTGATGATGTTTTATGCGTGGCTTGCCGCGGCTATTTTAAACCGCCTTTGAGTTGGAAGATATAATAATGCAATTACCGCCACACCGGGATATATGTGTGTGGTGTGTGTTGTTGTCACATTTAAACACAAGCAAGACGTACAAGGGGGTGCGCCGCTGTGAATCGGAGCGAACGACTCGCAATCCAGAGGGCGGCGAGTTCAATTCCCGGTCAGTGGGTCGTGGTGGGGACCCCAATTATTATTTTTTTTTACCCATCGTTAGAAATGTCAGAGACCACCACCATCATCATCATCACCACCAACATCATCATCATCACTATCAGCTCTGCCCTTATCCGCTGCTGGCCCAAGACCTCCCCCCCCCACACACACTCCAGTCCACGTGGCTTTTATTTTTCGTCTTTTTTTCCATTCTCATCGGTCGCTGAGCAAGTCCACCGTGACAAGTGGTCGTCAACGTTTGCCGTGGCGAAGAGCGTTTCGAATCGAGGGAGGGTCATCAGCGGAACTCTCCCCGTCTCTCCAGAGCTACGTGGGGGCGGCAAGCACAGTGGCGAGCAGAGCCTGGGTTCAATTCCCGACCTGGGTCCCATCCTGTTCTCTCGAGCGAGCGCACGCACGTGAATGTGTGCGTGTGAATGTGTGTGTGTAAATGTGGTGTGCATGCGTGTGTGAATGTGTGTGTAAATGTGGTGTGCGTGCGTGTGTGAATGTGTGTGTGTGTAAATGTGTGTGAATGTGTGTGTGTGAATGTGTGTGTGAATGTGAGCGTGTGTGTGCGTGAATGTGTGAGTGTATGTGTAACTGTGTGAGTGTGTTAGTGAATGTGTGTGTGAATGCGAGCGTGTGTGTGTGTGAATGTGTGAGTGTGTGTGAATGTGAGCCTGTGTGTGCGTGTGTGTGAATGTGTCTGTGAATGTGAGCGTGTGTGTGTGTGAATGTGAATGTGTATGTGTGTGTGTGAATGTGTGTGTAACTGTGTGTGTGTGTGGGGAGCGGTAGTGTAGCGGTTAGCGCGCTGCGCTATGAACCTGGCGACCCGGGTTCGATTCCCGCTCACGGCTAACACCAGTGACGATTATCTGAACCGGTCCTGGGCCTCCCCTAGGTCGACTCAGCCTTAAATGAGTACCTGGTGCGGTGTGTAAACAACGCCACTGGGGAGACAAAGGCGGTCGGGCGTGGTGCTGGCCACCCACCCCCTCGTGTACCGTTCCGGCCTTCATAGGTGCTCGCTAACAGCACTTGCCCCTACAGTCTGTTCAGGCTATACGAGGGATCTTTGATCTTTGTGTGTGAGTGTGTGTGTGTGAATGTGTGTGTGTGAATGTGTGTGTAACTGTGTGCGTGTGTGAATGTGTGTGTGTGTGAATGTGTGCGTGCGTGTGTGAATGTGTGTGTGAATGCGTGCGTGCGCATGTGAATGTGAGCGTGTGTGTGCGTGAGTGTGTGCGTGCGTGTATGAGTGTGTGTATTATTGACTTCCCTTGCACGTGAAGCAATCGTCCCCCACCCCAGCACCCCTGCTTAAGCTCCTTGCATCCCTCTCCTAAGGCCTCACTACCACTCGTCTACCGCCCATTCCCTCCGTCCCATCCCTCTCCTAAGGCCTCACTACCACTCGTCTACCGCCCATTCCCTCCGTCCCATCCCTCCCCTAAGGCCTCACTACCACTTGTCTACCGCCCATTCCCTCCGTCCCATCCCTCCCCTAAGGCCTCACTACCACTCGTCTACCGCCCATTCCCTCCGTCCCATCCCTCTCCTAAGGCCTCACTACCACTTGTCTACCGCCCATTCCCTCCGTCCCATCCCTCCCCTATAGCCCTGCGCGCAGAGGTCGCAAACGGGTTTTGATTCCTTACCCGTACCCGGCCGCACCAGGGTCGCAATCGGGTACCCGTACCCTACCCGATACCCGGCTACCCGTACCCGGCCGTACCCGGTAAAATCCCGCTAACCGGATTCGAACCTCCGCTGGTGCCCGTGACAAAGCTGTCGCGTCGACGCTTTTGCCGCGACAAGGCGCCAAAGAGTTGGTACGCTGCTGCTGCCCCCCCCTCGCCACCAACCTGGCAATAAAAATTATTTAAAAATGTATAGACAAATTTACGAGAAGTCCTTTTTTTTTTCGGGGCAATTCAGACGGGTTTTACCGCCCGCTGTGTTATTAGTACCGTAATGTTTATTTAATTCGAGTATTTATAGTAATCGCCCGCCCGGAAATTAGAATCTGGTAAATTTTCTGTAAGGCAAAAAAAAATATATATATAATAACCTCCAGGCTGGAAGGTTTTTAATATCGACTAAATAGAGCCTCCGTGTGAAAATTGCGTTAAATAATGTATTAACATGTTCTAACATTTCTGGGAATGTAATTCCAGTCCGTGACACTCTGCGAATTTATTTAGTTTTAATTCGTAAAGCGCTCTGTATTTAGGGACATTTCTCATGACATTCAACACAGACAAAGATCCCCCGTGTAGACTTCACAGACTGTTGGGGCAAGTGCTGTTAGCGAGCACCTATGAAGGCCGGCACGGAGCACGAGGGGGTGGGTGGCCAGCACCACGCCCGGCCGCCTTTGTCTCCCCAGTGTACGATGTTTACTACACACTGCACCGGGTACTCATTTGTGGCTGGGTCGACCTAGGGGATGCCCAGGACCGGTTCAAATAATCGTCACTGGTGTTGGTGGCCGTGAGCTACCACTTAATGACATAGACAAAGATCCCCCGTATAGCCTGAACAGACTGTTGGGGCAAGTGCTGTTAGCGAGCACCTATAAAGGCCGGCACAGCGCACGAGGGGGTGGGTGGCCAGCACCACGCCCGACCGCCTTTGTCTCCCCAGTGGCGATGTTTACTACACACCGCACCAGGTACTCATTTGAGGCCGAGCCGACCTAGGAAAGGCCCAGGACCGGTTCAGATAATCGTGACTGGGTGTTGGCCGTGAGCGGGAATCGAACTCGGGCAGCCAGGTTCGTAGCGCAGCGTAGCGCTAACCGCTACACCACCGCATGCCTCGTCCAGACCACGAAACTCACAAAGGCAGCGATGAGACCAGTTGGCGTGCAGAGGCCAGACGGACCGCTGCACGCGTCACGGGCTAATGGGCGGTGACGGCAGGGCCTTCGTCCAGCGGTCGGTCGATCGATCGCAGCTGATGACGGTGACGTGCGATGGGGCCGTATCAATGCCTCCGAGGGTGAACAGCCCGGCCTGTGCGTTACCGCACACTCGCACGCTGAGCTCAATTTTGTTTTATTTACACTTGTGAAGGTCGCAAGCGGGAGGGAGGATCTGCCTTGAGGGATGACAGTGACTTTGGGAGTAGGTACGCACGGACATTGAACTTCTTTCGGACCGTACGTGGCCAGCCGTGCTCATCGGAGATGGCCGGGGAAGGACGACAACATCCAGTGGTGCCTCGGTACACGTCGTGAATTCGTTCCAGCAGGGGTAGGACTTACACCGAAAATGACGGACGCCAAACGAATTTTTCCCATAAGAAATAAAGGTAATTATACATTGATGGGGTTGCATGAAGTAACTTAGACACTGCGTATTACTAAAAATGCACACGTAAGTTAAAATAAATACGTAAATAAATTAAAATAAATTGAAATAAAGATCAAATGTAACATCACTTTACCTTGCTGAGAGGAGTTGATAGCCTACGAGGATGATGGTGAGGAATGGGAGGAGTCGTGAACGGGGTAAACGCGGTGACTCATCCCAACCCACACAAGTTCTAGCAAGCGCATCGTACCCCAAGCAAGACGTCGTATCCCAAGCAAGACGTCGTATCCCAAGCAAGACATCGTATCCCAAGCAAGACGTCGTATCCCAAGCAAGACGTCGTATCCCAAGCAAGACATCGTATCCCAAGCAAGACGTCGTATCCCAAGCGAGACGTCGTATCCCAAGCGAGACGTCGTATCCCAAGCGAGACGTCGTATCCCAAGCGAGACGTCGTATCTCAAGCGAGACATCGTATCCCAAGCAAGACGTCGTATCCCAAGACATTATTTCTCTCGTCAAAACACGACGTGTACCAAAAGCGACCTATTCCAAAGCGGTGGTATACCGAGGTATGACTGTACACACAACAAAAGCAGTTCTAAACAAATGAGTTTATCAAACGAGTATCAGATGATTTAAAAGTGAACAACTCCCCCAGTCACCTCCTAACATCGGAAGGAAAAGAGCGTTCCAGACGGCCGCAGAAGCGACTACTCGACAGACCTGTTCTTCACCTGAGGACGGCTGCTTGCGTTGTGGCCGAAACGTCGTGAGAATTATTTTATCATGTTTTATTTTCATTATTTTATTATTTTCCATTCTACGTGATGACTTTACCGAAAGAACCAAGAAGGAGCTTCTACACTGCTCCTGCTACTCGGCGTCAACCCGGATGTACGCGGCAGCTGCACTCACGCGGTGTTGGCCGACCTGCGGACGCGCATTGCGATGACGCGGAGTGCATCTCGGACGACGGCCACCTTCACCTCCTCGTCGACGGGACTGGAGACGCTGTCAAACACTCCCGGCGAGACCTGGGGAAGGGAGAGAGAGTGGGGAGAGAGCGGCCACGGTTAACACAGCGGTGGCAGAGGTCACATAAGTAGCACTTTTATTAATTTTAATTTAATTTTTTTACCTACGTGACTTTACCGAAAAAACCTAAGAATATGAATACTTGCAGTCACGAACGCTTCAAATCTAGAAAGAGAAGGGCAGGTCACGTGCATATGTGGTATGTGTGTTGGGCAGTGTTGAGTCGATGGGTAGTGTTGAGTCTGTGGGAAGTGTTGAGTCTATGGGTAGTGTTGAGTCTATGGGTAGTGTTGAGTCTATGGGTAGTGTTGAGTCTATGGGCAGTGTTGAGTCTATGGGTAGTGTTGAGTCTATGGGCAACGTTGAGTCTATGGGCAGTGTTGAGTCTATGGGCAGTGTTGAGTCTGTGGGAAGTGTTGAGTCTATGGGTAGTGTTGAGTCTATGGGCAGTGTTGAGTCTATGGGCAGTGTTGAGTCTATGGGTAGTGTTGAGTCTATGGTGCAGGGTTGAGTCTATGGGCAGTGTTGAGTCTATGGGCAGTGTTGAGTCTATGGGTAGTGTTGAGTCTATGGCAGTGTTGAGTCTATGGACAGTGTTGAGTCTATGGACAGTGTTGAGTCTAATGGGACAGTGTTGAGTCTATGGCAGTGTTGAGTCTATGGCAGTGTTGAGTCTATGGGCAGTGTTGAGTCTATGGCAGTGTGAGTCAGGCAGTGTTGAGTCTATGGGCAGTGTTGAGTCTATGGCAGTGTTGAGTCTATGGGCAGTGTTGAGTCTATGGGCAGTGTTGAGTCTATGGGCAGTGTTGAGTCTATGGGCAGTGTTGAGTCTATGGGCAGTGTTGAACACACACTCACACACACACAGTCACACACACACACAGTCACACACACACAGTCACACACACACGAACACAGTCACACGCACACACACACACAGTCACACACGCACGAACACAGTCACACACGCACACACACAGTAGGCGGCAAGAGGAGAAGGAGGAGGGGGGGGGGTTTGCTGCCGCCAGGCTGTGCGAGAGCGAGGCGCTCGCACCTCGAGGTCGTGGTCGATCTTGAGGCTGGGGTTGGCGTTCACTTCCAGCAGGACGGGCTTGAGGTTTCTCAGCAGCAGGATGTCAAAGCCCAGGATCTGTCGTGGCAGAGGGGGGACGCGACGCGGGAAGGATGACGAACTAAGGGGTAGCGTCGGACACGGTGCGGGCGGAGGGGGGTGATGGAGGGAGATCGAGGGCCGATTGTGGGGGGTGGGCGTAGTGACATCACCATCACCATGGACATCACCACCATCATCATCGTCGTCATCACCATCACTGTGAACATCACCACCATCATCATCGTCGTCATCACCATCACTATGGACATCACCATCATCATCACCATCATCGTCGTCGTCATCACCATCACCATGGACATCACCACCATCATCATCGTCGTCATCACCATCACTGTGAACATCACCACCATCATCATCGTCGTCATCACCATCACTATGGACATCACCATCATCATCACCATCATCGTCGTCGTCATCACCATCACTATGGACATCATCACCATCATCATCACCATCATCGTCATCACCATCACTGTAGACATCACCATCATCATCATCTTCGTATTCATCACCATCACTATGGACATGATGCTAGTGTTGCTGATGATGATGCTACTGCTGCTGATGATGTTGCTGCTGCTACTGGAGCTTATAATGCTACTGCAGCTGATGATGCTACTGCAGCTGATGATGCTACTGCTGCTGCAGCTGACGATGATGCTACTGCAGCTGATAATGATGCTACTGCTGCTGCTGCTACTGCAGCTGATGCGAGTGCTGATGATGTTATTGCAACTGATGTCGATGGTGCTGATGATGATATTGCAACTGATGATGCTATTGCAGCTGATAATGCTAGTGCTGATGATGCTACTGCAGCTGATGATGATGCTAGTGCTGCTGCTGATGCTACTGCAGCTGATGCTAGTGCTGATGATGCTGCTACTGATGATGCCCGTGCTGATGATGATGCTCGTGCTGATGATCGATTCAACCGCTCGAACCACCGGGCAGCCACCAAGTTCACGCAAATCACTCCCGAGTCAAGCGACCATTCTACTAATTCACAGATTCAGCCCCCCCCCACTACCCCCCCACTACCCCCCCCACTACCCCCCCCCCACTACCCCCCCCCCCACTACCCCCCCCCACTACCCCCCCCCCCACTACCCCCCCCCACACTACCCCCCCCACACTACCCCCCCCCACACTACCCCCCCCCCACACTACCCCCCCCCCACACTACCCCCCCCCCACACTACCCCCCCCCACACTACCCCCCCCCACACTACCCCCCCCCCACACTACCCCCCCCCACACTACCCCCCCACACTACCCCCCCCCACACTACCCCCCCCCACACTACCCCCCCCCCACACTACCCCCCCCCACACTACCCCCCCCACACTACCCCCCCCCACACTACCCCCCCCACACTACCCCCCCACACTACCCCCCCCACTACCCCCCACTACCCTCCCCCACTACCCCCCCCCATACCCCCCCACACTAACCGCCCCCCCACACTACCCCCCCCCCACACTAC
>WFAB01003850.1:0-11950 GCA_018977245.1 Lethenteron camtschaticum
TAGTGGTGGTGGTGGTTAGTTGTGGTGGTGGTTAGTTGTGGTGGTGGTGGTGGTGATGCCGGTAGCCTCCATAGGTGGTGCTACTCGCTACTAGCAGCACTTGCCCCTACAGCCCTGCTAGAGGCTACCTGGGGGAGCTTTGTCTCTGTGTGTATCATAGGTGCTGCTACTCGCTACTAGCAGCACTTGCCCCTACAGCCCTGCTAGAGGCTACCTGGGGGAGCTTTGTCTCTGTGTGTATCACAGCTGCTACTCGCTACTAGCAGCACTTGCCCCTACAGCCCTGCTAGAGGCTACCTGGGGGAGCTTTGTCTCTGTGTGTATCATAGGTGCTGCTACTCGCTACTAGCAGCACTTGCCCCTACAGCCCTGCTAGAGGCTACCTGGGGGAGCTTTTTCTCTGTGTGTATCACAGCTGCTACTCGCTACTAGCAGCACTTGCCCCTACAGCCTTGCTAGAGACTACACGGGGGAGCTTTGTCTGTGTCTATATCGTAGGTTTTGTAACAGCACTTGCCCCTACAGCCTTGCTAGAGGCTACACGAGGGAGCTTTGTCTGTGTCTATATCGTAGGAGCTGTTACAGCACTTGCCCCTACAGCCTTGCTAGAGGCTACACGGGGGATCTTTGTCTGTGTGTGAGTAACAGCACTTGCCCCTACAGCCCTGCTAGAGGCTACACGGGGGAGCTTTGTCTTTGTGTATATCATTGGCAGTGCTGCTACTCGCTACTAACAGCACTTGGCACCTTCTGGGTCTGTCCCGTGACCTCCTCATGCACCTAGCCTGGCACAGCAGCAGTCAACCCATGGCACCTGCAGGGTCTGTCACGTGACCTCCTCCTCATGCACCTAGCCTGGCACAGCAGCAGCAGTCAACCCATGGCACCTGCTGGGTCTGTCACGTGACCTCCTCATGCACCTAGTCTGGCACAGCAGCAGCAGTCAACCCATGGCACCTGCTGGGTCTGTCACGTGACCACCTCGTCATGCACCTAGCCTGGCACAAGCGCCGTGGTGACGTCACCGCCACCAATGGCGAACGGCTGCTGTTGTTATATGCGTGGTGGAGGTGTGCGTGTGTGCGTTTGCGAAATATGTGTGTGTACATGTGTGTGTGTGTGTACATGTGTGTGTGTGTACATGTGTGTGTGGTAAGGATTTCCTGTTGGTGGTGACCTTGAGTGCGTGTGTCTGTGTGTGTGCCTGTGTGTGTGTGTCCGTGTGTGTCTTTGTTTGTCTGTGTGTGTGTCTGTGTGTGTGTGTCCGTGTGTGTCTTTGTTTGTCTGTGTGTGTGTGTCCGTGTGTGTCTTCGTGTCTGTGTGTGTGTGTGTCTATCTGTGTGTGTGTGTCCGTGTGTGTCTTTGTTTGTCTGTGTGTGTGTGCCTGTGTGTGTCTTTGTTTGTCTGTGTGTGTGTGCCTGTGTGTCTTCGTGTCTGTGTGTGTGTCTATCTGTGTGTGTGTTTGTCTCCGTGTGTGTGTCTGTGTGTGTCTTTGTTTGTACAATCGGCTCCCAATTGGTGATGGGGCAGTTGTGGAGAGAGTGGAGAGTTTCCCATACCTGGGCAGTGTGCTCATGACCGGCTCCGGTTTAACAGCAGAGGTCTCACTCCGAATCAGTCGAGCGGCATTATCTTTTCATCGGTTGCGTAACGCTGTGTGGAAGCAACCTGGTCTGTCGCTCCGCACGAAGCTTCAGGTCTTCTCGGCCACGGTCATTCCCTCCCTTCTCTACGCTTGCGAAACCTGGACCCCCCCCCTAATGGAGCATCTTCACCGGTTAGAAATATTTAGGCTGGCCTGCCTACGATCCATCCTGGGTTTAACCAGGCTGGATTGTGTGAGGAGCTCACGAATCCTTGAAAGATCTGGGCAAAGTCCCATCGGTGAGCTCCTCCGGCAGGCAAGGCTGCGTTGGCTGGGTCATGTAGCCCGCATGCCCAGCCACCGCATGCCTAAACAGCTTTTGTTCGGCCGGATCGAGGGGGCTAAACGGGCGCGGCACGGGCTAGAGAAGAGATGGAGTGACGGGTGAGTGGGTGGGTGAGTGGTGGGTGGGTGGGTGGGTGAGTGAGTGACACGGGCTAGAGAAGAGATGGAGTGATGTGGTACAGGAGGACGTGGAGCTGAGTGGACTTGCCGATGACTGGTACCAGCGGTGTCAAGATCGGCCTCTGTGGAGGAGGCTCGTGAAGGACGCTACTGGGCAGTGCCAGGCTAGGTGCACAGTGAGGCTACTGGGCAGTTGGAGGCAGTCGCCCTCCAGCAACAACGGAGGGCGGAGGAGCGACGCTCACAACAACGAGCGGAGCGCCGGGTGGCTAAAGCACAGCAAGTTGGCACAGTAGGGGGCACAGGTGGTGCATCAGCCAGTCATCTCGGTCATCTCGGTCAGTCGACCCGTGGCACCTGCTGGGTCTGCCCCGTGACCTCCTGCCAGCGGGCGTTTGACACTTCACGTGGCCTCGAGGTGCACTTGGCCTGGCACAAGCGTCGTGGTGACGTCACCGCCACTTAGTGGCGAATGGCGGTTGTTGTTGAGTGTGGCGGGTAAGTGTGTGGGTTAGTGGGTGGGTGTGTGTGTGTGTGGGTGAGTGAGTGGGTGGGTGAGTGGGTGGGTGTGTGTGTGGGTGAGTGAGTGGGTGGGTGAGTGGGTGTGTGGGTGAGTGGGTGTGTGGATGAGTGTGTGGGTGAGTGGGTGTGTGGGTGAGTGGGTGGGTGAGTGAGTGGGTGGGTGGGTGAGTGAGTGAGTGAGTGGTTGTGTGAGTGGGTGTGTGGGTGAGTGAGTGTGGGTGAGTGTGGGTGAGTGGGTGTGTGTGTGAGTGAGTGGGTGGGTGAGTGGGTGTGTGGGTGAGTGGGTGTGTGGATGAGTGTGTGGGTGAGTGTGTGGGTGAGTGGGTGGGTGGGTGGGTGAGTGGGTGGGTGGGTGAGTGAGTGAGTGAGTGGTTGTGTGAGTGGGTGTGTGGGTGAGTGAGTGTGGGTGAGTGTGGGTGAGTGGGTGTGTGTGTGTGTGAGTGGGTGGGTGGGTGGTGAGTGAGTGAGTGGTTGTGTGAGTGGGTGTGTGGGTGAGTGAGTGTGGGTGAGTGTGGGTGAGTGGGTGTGTGTGTGTGTGAGTGGGTGGGTGAGTGGGTGTGTGGGTGAGTGGGTGTGTGGATGAGTGTGTGGGTGAGTGGGTGTGTGGGTGAGTGTGTGGGTGAGTGGGTGGGTGGGTGAGTGGGTGGGTGGGTGAGTGAGTGAGTGGTTGTGTGAGTGGGTGTGTGGGTGAGTGAGTGTGGGTGAGTGTGGGTGAGTGGGTGTGTGTGTGTGTGAGTGAGTGGGTGGGTGAGTGGGTGTGTGGGTGAGTGGGTGTGTGGATGAGTGTGTGGGTGAGTGGGTGTGTGGGTGAGTGTGTGGGTGAGTGGGTGGGTGGGTGAGTGGGTGGGTGGGTGAGTGAGTGAGTGGTTGTGTGAGTGGGTGTGTGGGTGAGTGAGTGTGGGTGAGTGTGGGTGAGTGGGTGTGTGTGTGTGTGAGTGGGTGGGTGGGTGAGTGAGTGAGTGGTTGTGTGAGTGGGTGTGTGGGTGAGTGAGTGTGGGTGAGTGAGTGTGTGGATGAGTGTGGGTGAGTGGGTGTGGGTGAGTGGGTGTGGGTGAGTGGGTGTGTGGATGAGTGTGTGGGTGAGTGAGTGTGGATGAGTGTGGGTGAGTGGGTGTGTGGGTGAGTGGGTGTGTGGGTGAGTGAGTGTGTGGATGAGTGAGTGTGTGAGTGAGTGTGTGGGTGAGTGGGTGTGTGGATGAGTGTGTGGGTGAGTGGGTGGGTGAGTGGGTGGGTGGGTGAGTGAGTGAGTGGTTGTGTGAGTGGGTGTGTGGGTGAGTGAGTGTGGGTGTGTGTGAGTGGGTGGGTGGGTGGGTGAGTGAGTGAGTGGTTGTGTGAGTGAGTGAGTGGTTGTGTGAGTGTGTGTGTGAGTGTGTGTGTGGGTGAGTGAGTGTGGGTGAGTGTGGGTGAGTGAGTGTGGGTGAGTGGGTGAGTGAGTGGTTGTGTGGGTGAGTGTCTGTGTGTGTGAGTGGGTGGGTGGGTGAGTGAGTGAGTGAGTGGTTGTGTGAGTGAGTGAGTGGTTGTGTGAGTGTGTGTGTGGGTGAGTGAGTGTGGGTGAGTGAGTGTGGGTGAGTGTGGGTGAGTGAGTGAGTGAGTATGTGAGTGTATGTGTATAGAAGAGAGACACAGGCGGCCGGGCGTGGTGCTGGCCACCACCCCCTCTGTGTGTGTCACAGTGGCAGCCTTCATAGGCGCTGCTGCTACTCGCTGCTTACAGCACTTGCCCCAACATCGTGTTAGAGGCTACACGGGGGAGCTTTGTCTTTGGTACGTGTGTTGCATATGCGTTCGTATTTACGAAATATCGGTGTGTGAATGCGTGTGTGTGACTGTGTGACTGTGTGTGTGGACCTGTGTGTGTGTGTGACTGTGTGTGTGTGTGACTGTGTGTGTGTGACTGTGTGTGTGTGACTGTGTGTGTGTGTGACTGTGTGTGTGTGATTGTGTGTGTGACTGTGTGTGTGTGACTGTGTGACTGTGTGTGTGACTGTGTGTGTGTGTGACTGTGTGTGTGTGTGACTGTGTGTGTGTGACTGTGTGACTGTGTGTGTGTGTCTGTGTGTGCGTGTGTGTCTGTGTGTACCTGTGTGTGTGTGCCTGTGTGTGGACCTGTGTGTGTGTCTGTGTGTGTATGTGTGTGTCTGTGTGTGTGTCTGTGTGTCTGTGTGTGTGTGTACCTGTGTGTGTGTGAATGTGTGTGTGTCTATGTGTGTGTCTGTGTGTGTGTCTGTATGTCTGTGTGTGTGTGTACCTGTGTGTGTGTGAATGTGTGTGTCTGTGTGTCTGTGCAATGTGAGGGTGTGTGAGGAAGTGACAGCACACATGACCCTCTGTTGACAACACACAGGGACAAAGCTCCCCCATATAGCCTGTAACAAACTGTAGGGGCAAGTGCTGTTAGCGAGCACCTATGAAGGCCGGCACGGCACACGAGGGGGTGGGTGGCCAGCACCACGCCCGGCCGCCTTTGTCTCCCCAGTGGCGATGTTTACTACACACCGTTACACCAGGTAGTTATTTGAGGCTGAGTCGACCTAGGGGAGGCCCAGGACCGGTTCAGATAATCGTCACTGGTGGTGTTGGCCGTGAGCGGGAATCGAACTCGGGTGACCGGGTTCGTAGCGCAGCGTAGCGCTAACCACTACACCCACCGCTCCCCACACACACACAGACACACACACACACTGACACACGCACACACACAAGCACACACAGACACACACACACAGACACACACAGACACACACACAGACACACACAGACACACACACACAGACACACATACAGACACACACACATACACACACACAGACACACACAGACACACACACAGACACACACACAGACACACACAGACACACACACAGACACATACACAGACACACACACAGCTCGCTAACTCGGTCTTAGATTGCCCTCTTGCGTTGATTGCTGGACATTGCAAGAATACTGTGTGATGAGTCTATGGGTTTCTGTGTGGTGAGTCTGTAGGTCTCTATGTGAGTCTGTGGGTCTCTGTGTGATGAGTCTATGGGTCTCTGTGCGGTGAGTCTGTGGGTCTCTGTGTGGTGAGTCTGTGGGTCTCTGTGTGGTGAGTCTGTGGGTCTCTGTGTGTTGAGTCTGTAGGTCTCCGTGTGATGAGTCTGTGGGTCTCTGTGTGTTGAGTCTGTGGGTCTCTGTGTGGTGAGTCTGTGGGTCTCTGTGTGGTGAGTCTATGGGTCTCTGTGTGGTGAGTCTGTAGGTCTCTATGTGAGTCTGTCGGTCTCTGTGTGATGAGTCTATGGGTCTCTGTGTGGTGAGTCTGTGCGTCTCTGTGTGTTGAGTCTGTGGGTCTCTGTGTGGTGAGTCTGTGGGTCTCTGTGTGTTGAGTCTATGGGTGTTTGAGTGAGTGAGTCTATGGGTCTCTGTGTGGTGAGTCTATGGGTCTCTGTGTGATGAGTCTATGGGTCTCTGTGTGGTGAGTCTATGGGTCTCTGTGTGGTGAGTCTGTGGGTCTGTGTGGTGAGTTTGTGGGTCTCTGTGTGGTGAGTCTGTGGGTCTCTGTGTGGTGAGTCTATGGGTATCTGTGTGGTGAGTCTGTGGGTCTCTGTGTGATGAGTCTATGGGTCTCTGTGTGGGTGAGTCTGTGGGTCTCTGTGTGGTGAGTCTGTGGGTCTCTGTGTGAGTGAGTCTGTGGGTGTCTGTGTGGTGAGTCTGTGGGTGTGTGTGGTGAGTCTGTGGGTCTCTGTGTGAGTGAGTCTGTGGGTCTCTGTGGGTCTCTGTGTGGTGAGTCTGTGGGTCTCTGTGTGGTGAGTCTGTGGGTGTGTGTGGTGAGTCTGTGGGTCTCAGTGGTGAGTCTGTGGGTCTCTGTGGTGAGTCTGTGGATGTGTGTGGTTAGTCTGTGGGTCTCAGTGGTGAGTCTGTGGGTCTCTGTGTGGTGAGTCTGTGGGTCTCTGTATGAGTGTATAGGTATCTGTGTGATGAGTCTGTGGGTGTCTGCGTGGTGAGTCTATGGGTCTCTGTGTGGTGAGTCTATGGGTCTCTGTGTGGTGAGTCTGTGGGTCTCTGTGTGGTGACTCTGTGGGTCTCCTGAACACCCGGCGACCCGAGTTCGATTCCCGCTCACGGCCAACACCGGTGACGATTTTCCGAACTGGACATGTGCCTCCCCTAGGTCGACTAGGCCTCAAATGAGTACCTGTGGTTGTGGGGTGGTTCTTCTGTTTGTTGTGGTTGTGAAGGTTCCTGTGGTTGTTGTTGGAAGCTTGTGCCGGAGGCCCCGGGGGGTACAGGCGTCTATGACGTCTCCTGGCCAAACCCCATTTGGCGGAGCCGGGAGACTGAATCCTTTCCCTCGGGGGTTCCTCCACAAGCAGCGAAAAGCCACTACGTGTGGCCACGTGGAATGTTCGAACGCTCACTGCGGAGGAGAGGCTGCCACTCCTCTGTCGGGAGCTGGACCGGTACCGCCTGGATCTCTGTGGCATTCAGGAGGTCCGGTGGACCGGCTCTGGTGTTTGTGTTTGGGGAGGAGAGGCTGCCACTCCTCTGTCGGGAGCTGGACCGGTACCGCCTGGATCTCTGTGGCATTCAGGAGGTCCGGTGGACCGGCTCTGGTGTTTGTGTTTGGGGAGGAGAGGCTGCCACTCCTCTGTCGGGAGCTGGACCGGTACCGCCTGGATCTCTGTGGTATTCAAGAGGTCCGGTGGACCGGCTCTGGTGTTTGTGTTTGGGGAGGAGAGGCTGCCACTCCTCTGTCGGGAGCTGGACCGGTACCGCCTGGATCTCTGTGGTATTCAAGAGGTCCGGTGGACCATCTCTGGTGTTTGTGTTTGCGGAGGAGAGGCTGCCACTCCTCTGTCGGGAGCTGGACCGGTACCGCCTGGATCTCTGCGGCATTCAGGAGGTCCGGTGGACCGGCTCTGGCTCCTGCCACCATGAGGGGTGGACAGTCCTCCACTCGGGGCAGGAGACTGCCAAACAACAGGGAGTGGCTCTTCTTCTGAACAAAAGAATGAAGGGGTGTGTGGGAGCGTGGCAGTGAGGTGTAGGAAGCTGTAAGTCCTAGGCTACTGTAAACCTACATGGCTGGGAGTCGGAGCCATTCCCTGTACACCTTGGGGTGCGACAGGGATGTCCTCTGGCTCCCACATTATTCAACATCTTCTTTGACCGCGTAGTTCGTGAAGCCTTCGATAGCTGTACCGGAGGTTGTTGTGGTTATTGTGGTTGTTGTTGTGGTTGTTGTGGTTGTTGTGGTTGTTATTGTGGTTGTTGTGGTTGTTGTGGTTGTTGTGGTTGTTGTTGTGGTTGTTGTGGTTGTTGTTGTGGTTGTGGTGGTTATTGTGGTGGTTGTTGTTGTTGTTGTTGTGGTGGTTGTTGTGGTTATTGTGGTTGTTGTGATTGTTGTGGTGGTTGTGGTGGTTATTGTGGTTGTTGTGGTTGTTGTGGTGGTTGTGGTGGTTATTGTGGCGGTTGTTGTTGTTGTTGTGGTTGTGGTTATTGTTGTGGTTATCGTGGTTGTTGTGGTTATCGTGGTTGTTGTGGTTATCGTGGTTGTTGTGGTTATCGTGGTTGTTGTGGTTATTGTAGTTGTTGGCTGTAGCCGTGAATCAAACTCGCGTCTGCATCACCGTCGTTGCCATTCATTCTTATTTTAGTTTCTTCCCGTTGTTTATTGTTGCCGTCTTACCGCTTCAAACTTATTTATTTAATCAATCAACCACTCCCCTCCACCCCTCAGAGGCCGCGAGCTCCAATCGGTGACGAGCACGTGGGCCGCAGAAGAAAAATGGCCGCCGCCTCGCAGCGGTGACGGCCCCCGGGGGGTGAGGGGGGTGGGGGCTGCTGCTGTCGCCGTGGCGACCACTAATAAAATGGCCGCCCCTCGTAACGACGATGGCGGCGGTGGTGGCGGTGGTGGTGGTGGTGGTGGCGGCCATCAGAAGGCCCTAACCTCGGCCGATATGCCGGTGAGGGGCACCGTCATGGAGCTGTTGAGGCGGCCGCTGCCGGCATCGGCGGCGGTGACAGGTAACGGTGAACGGACAGAGCTTGTGTGTGTGTGTGTAGTGTGTGTGTGTAGTGGTGTAGTGTAGTGTGTAGTGGTGTAGTGTAGTGTGTAGTAGTGTAGTGTGTAGTGTAGTAGTGTAGTGTAGTAGTTTGTAATGTGGTGTGTAGTGTAGTGTGTAGTGGTGTAGTGTAGTGTGTAGTAGTGTAGTGTGTAGTGTAGTAGTGTAGTGTAGTAGTTTGTAGTGTGGTGTGTAGTGTAGTGTGTAGTGGTGTGTAGTGTAGTGTAGTGTGTAGTGTATAGTGTAGTTTATAGTGTAGTGTGTAGTGGTGTAGTGTGTAGTGTAGTGTATAGTAGTTTATAGTGTATAGTGTAGTGTATAGCAGTTTATAGTGTATAGTGTAGTGTATAGTCTTGTAGTGTATAGTGTATAGTAGTGTAGAGTGTAGTGTATAGTAGTGTAGTGTATAGTGTAGTTTATAGGAGTGTAGAGTAGTGTAGTGTGTAGTGTTTAATAGTGTATAGTAGTGTAGTGTAGAGTGTAGTGTATAGTGTAGTGTATAGTGTAGTGTATAGTAGTGTAGTGTATAGTGTAGTGTGTAGAGTGTAGTGTATAGTGTAGTGTAGTGTGTAGAGTGTAGTGTAGTGTATAGTGGTGTATAGTAGTGTAGTGTATAGTAATGTAGTGTATAGTGTAGTTTATAGGGGTGTAGAGTAGTGTAGTGTTTAGTAGTGTATAGTGTAGTGTATAGAGTGTAGTGTATAGTGTAGTGTAGTGTGTAGAGTGTAGTGTAGTGTATAGTGGTGTATAGTAGTGTAGTGTATAGTGTAGTGTATAGTAATGTAGTGTATAGTGTAGTTTATAGGGGTGTAGAGTAGTGTAGTGTATAGTGTAGTGTATAGTGTAGTGTATAGTGTAGTGTATAGTGTATAGATGAGCAGCTGATGGGACATTTCCTTCCTCCTCCTCCTCCCCTCCCCCTCCCCTTCCTCCCGTAGGCCTCAAGCCTTTCTCCACCCCCTCAACGGAGACGAAACCTCCCGGCAAAACCACCGCCACCACCGCCACCACGAGCCCCGTCTCCCCCTCGGCTCCCGGCACGGACGAGGTGGAGGCCACCGTGCGGCTCAGGGACAAGTCCCACCCGGCGGCTGGGGGGGGCCGTCCGCGCCTCAAGTCCGTCGCCGGCCTGGCCGCCATGTTCGAGGCGGCTGCTCCTCCACCCCAACAGCAGCAGCAGCCGCAGCCGCCGCAGCGACGAGGAGGTGGTGGTGGTGGTGGTGGGAGACGCGGTGACGCCAGCCGCAATGGCGATGAGGAGGAGAGAGGAGCCACTGTGGTGCGCCAGAGGCCCCGCTCGATGTTTGCGTCGCTGGACCTCCCGCCGGCAGCTACGGCTACGATGGCTACAATGGCTACGGCTACGACGGCTACGATGGCTACGGCTACGACGGCTACGATGGCTACGACCGAGCTCGTAGCCGTCGGGAGAGCTCCATCGCCGCCGTTGCCGCCGGGACCCTCGGCTTCAACCGGCGCCGCAGGAACGGCCGACGAGGAGGTGGGGGGCTTGCCGGGGAGGCGTGGGCCTCCAGCAGGCCCCGTGGCCGCCCCCGCCGCCGCCGCGAGGCCCCGCAGCGCCACGGCGAGGGAGACGCGCGTCCCCGACGACATCTGGCGGGGCGGGCTGCACGTGCGCAAGTCGCTCCGCTCGGCGGCGGCGCCGGCGGCGGCGGCGGCAGTCGGGGAGAAGGAAACGAAGGAAACGAAGGAGGAAACGAAGGAAACGAAGGAGAAGGAGGAGGTGGCGTCGACGGAATCCGGCGTTCCCGGCCTCCGCACCGTGACGCTCATCGAGTGGCAGCCGGTCGCGCTGGCGGCCGCGAACGTCCCGCCGGAGACGCAGACGAAGAGGCCCTCTGAGGAGGCCTTAGCGGCAGGCGCGGGTGGCCACCGCCGGGGCGGAGGGCCGCCCCCCCGGCGGACCTCCCGCTCCCACCGCGGAAGCCGGGGGCGGCCGAGAGGCGCTGGCAGGGAGTGGAGGGGGGTGCTGGGGGGAGCGCTGGAGGTGGATTGATGACGGCGTTTTACCTACAAGGGAGCAGCCCCAACGCGGAACGGCCCGCCGGACCCACGTGGGAGCAGGCGGGACGGGAGGGTGGACGGGAGGGTGGACGGGAGGGTGGACGGGAGGGTGGACGGGAGGGTGGACGGGAGGGTGGACGGGAGGGTGGACGGGAGGGCGGACGGGAGGGCGGACGGGACGTCGGACGAGACGGTGGACGGGACGGTTGTCACGACAGTGGACGGGACGGCGGACGGGACGGCGGACGGGACGGTTGTCAAGACGGTGGACGGGACGGTGGACGGGACGGCTGTCCCGACAGTGGACAAGACGGCGGACGAGACGGTGGACAGGACGGCTGTCAAGACGGCGGACGGGACGGCTGTCACGACGGTGGACGAGACGAGAAGATGGAGTCCCGGAGCGAGGCCCGCCGCCGGAGGCTCCGTGAGGCGAGGGGCGGCCGCGTGGCCGAGCCGCCGTCGAGCTCCTCGGAGGGCGAGGCCTCCGGCAAGGCCCGGGGGGGGTCACCGCCGTCGAAGTCGTCGTCGTCGTCGATGTCGTCGTCGTCGTCGAGGTCGGGCGACGACCTCAAGCGGCGGATCCGCGACTACAAACGATCGGCGGCCGATGAGACGACGCCGAAGGCCGAGGGCCACGCGGAGGGGAAGGAGGGGGAGAAGGAGGGGAAGGAGGGGAAGGAGGGGAAGGAGGAGGGGAAGGAGGAGGAGGCCAGGAGGGGGAGGCTACGGGATGAGCAGCAGCAGCATCAGCAGCATCATCAGCAGCAGCCGCAGCATCAGCATCAGCAGCATCATCAGCCGCAGCCGCAGCAGCCGCGCCTGCCGCCCACGATTCGCTGGATCAAGCCGCCGGGCACGGCGACATCGATCACGAGGTCGAGGAGTTTCTACGAGAGGGGGGACGGTGGTGGTGGTGGAGTAGGAGGTGGTGATGGTGGTGGAGGTGGTGGAGGTGGTGGTGGTGGAGTAGGTGGAGTAGGAGGAGAAGGTGGTGGTGGTGGAGTAGGAGAAGTAGGTGTAGTAGGAGTAGGAGGTGGTGGTGGTGGAGTAGGAGGTGGTGGTGGTGGAGTAGGAGGAGTAGGTGGTGGTGGAGAAGGTGGTGGTGGAGTAGGAGGAGTAGGAGGTGGAGTAGGAGGTGGTGGTGGTGGAGGAGGTGGTGTTGGTGGTGGAGTAGGAGGAGGTGGTGGTAGTGGAGTAGGTGGAGTAGGAGGTGGAGTAGGAGTAGTAGGAGGAGTAGGCGGAGGAGGAGGCTCCACCGAACATTCGACAACAACGACAACAACGACAAGAAGGTCACCAGCGG
>WFAB01003851.1:0-11950 GCA_018977245.1 Lethenteron camtschaticum
AGCAACAGCAGCAGCCAGCAGCAGCTGCAGCAGCAACAGCAGCAACAGCAGCAGCAGCTGATCGCCAGCCTCGCACCTCCACAGCAAATCCATACACCCCCGTTGCAGCTGCAGCAGCAGCAGCAACGGCAGCAGCAGCTACAGCAACATCAGCTGCAGCTACAGCAGCAGCTACTGCTGCTGCAGCAGCAGCTACAGAAGCTGCAGCAGCAGTAGTAGCAGCAGTAGCAGCTACATCAGCTGCAGCAGCAGCAGTAGCAGCAGTAGCAGCAGTAGCAGTAGCAGCTACGTCAGCAGCTACATCAGCTGCTGCTTTGACTTTAGCCTCCTAGTCTAGCTGGGTGCACCTTGACTTTATGCTCTGTGACTGCGCTTTGTACACTTGCAGTAGTGGTAGTAGTGGTGGTAGTAGTGGTGGTGGTAGTGGTAGTAGTGGTAGCAGTAGTGGTGGTAGTGGTGGTAGTGGTAGTAGTAGTAGTGGTGGTGGTAGTAGTAGTGGTGTAGTAGTGGTGGTAGTAGTAGTGGTGGTAGTAGTAATAGTAGCAGTAGTGGTAGTAGTAGTGGTGGTAGTAGTGGTGGTAGTAGTAGTGGTAGTAGTAGTAGTGGTGGTATTAGTTGTGGTAGTAGTAGTGGTGGTAGTAGTATTAGTGGTGGTAGTGGTGGTAGTCGTAGTAGTGGTGGTGGTAGTAGTGGTAGTAGTAGTGGTGGTAGTAGTGGTAGCAGTAGTGGTGGTAGTGGTGGTAGTAGTAGTGGTAGTAGTGGTAGCAGTGGTAGTAGTAGTGGTGGTAGTAGTAGTGGTGGTAGTAGTAGTGGTGGTAGTGGTAGTAGTAGTGGTGGTAGTAGTGGTGGTAGTGGTAGTAGTAGTGGTGGTAGCAGTAGTAGTGGTGGTAGTAGTAGTGGTGGTAGTGGTAGTAGTGGTGGTAGTGGTAGTAGTGGTAGTAGTGGTAGCAGTAGTGGTGGTAGTGGTAGTAGTGGTAGTAGTAGTGGTAGTAGTGTAGTAGTAGTAGTGGTGGTAGTAGTAGTAGTGGTGGTGGTTGGTGGTGGTGGTTGGTGGTGGTAGTAGTGGTAGTGGTAGTAGTGGTAGTAGTAGTGGTAGTGGTGGTGGTAGTAGTAGTGGTGGTGGTAGTAGTAGTGGTAGTAGTGGTGGTAGTAGTGGTGGTAGTGGTGGTAGTAGTAGTGGTAGTAGTGGTGGTAGTAGTGGTGGTAGTGGTAGTGGTGGTAGTAGTAGTGGTAGTGGTGGTAGTAGTAGTAGTGGTGGTGGTGGTGGTAGTAGTAGTGGTAGTAGTGGTGGTAGTGGTGGTAGTGGAGGTAGTAGTGGTGGTAGTAGTGGTGGTGGTAGTAGTAGTGGTGGTAGTAGTAGTGGTGGTAGTAGTAGTGGTGGTAGTAGCAGTGGTGGTGGTAGTGGTAGTAGTGGTGGTAGTAGTAGTGGTAGTAGTGGTGGTAGTAGTAGTAGTGGTGGTAGTAGTAGTAGTGGTGGTGATGTTAGTTGTGGTGGTGGTGGTGGAGGTGATGGTGGTGGAGGTTGTGGTGGTGATGGTGGTGGTGGTGGAGGTTGTGGTGGTGATGGTGGTGGTGGTGGAGGTGGTGATGGTGGTGGTGGTTGTGGTGGTGATGGTGGTGGTGGTGGAGGTGGTGATGGTGGTGGTGATGGTGGTGATGGTGGTGATGGTGGTGGTGGTGGAGGTGGTGATGGTGGTTATGGTGATGGTGGTGGAGGTTGTGGTGGTGATGGTGGTGGTGGTGGTTATGGTGATGGTGGTGGAGGTTGTGGTGGTGATGGTGGTGGTGGTGGTTATGGTGATGGTGGTGGAGGTTGTGGTGGTGGTGGAGGTGGTGATGGTGGTGGTTGTGGTGGTTATATTTTAGACGCCCATTTCCACGTCTGTGTGGTTGTGGTTGTTGTTGTT
Organism: Lethenteron camtschaticum; assembly: GCA_018977245.1. Classification (NCBI taxonomy): domain Eukaryota; kingdom Metazoa; phylum Chordata; class Hyperoartia; order Petromyzontiformes; family Petromyzontidae; genus Lethenteron; species Lethenteron camtschaticum. Next base: position 1,908 of record WFAB01003851.1, read on the forward strand.
GATGATGTGGTGGTGGTTGTTGTTGATTTGGTTGTTGTTGTTGCCTCTGTCCTCCGCGTCGCCCCCGCCCCTCTCGCTCTGAATGCCCCCGGGGCACTGAGGGCGCCTGAATGCCCCCGGGGCACTGAGGGCACCTGAATGCCCCCGGGGCAATGAGGGCGCCTGAATGCCCCCGGGGCACTGAGGGCGCCTGAATGCCCCCGGGGCACTGAGGGCGCCTGAATGCCCCCGGGGCACTGAGGGCGCCTGAATGCCCCCGGGGCACTGAGGGCGCCTGAATGCCCCCGGGGCAATGAGGGCGCCTGAATGCCCCCGGGGCACCTGAATGCCCCCGGGGCACCTGAATGCCCCCGGGGCACCTGAATGCCCCCGGGGCACCTGAATGCCCCCGGGGCACCTGAATGCCCCCGGGGCACTGAGGGCGCCTGAATGCCCCCGGGGCATCTTGACGCTGTTGAGGCGGCCACGTTAAATCGGTAGCAGAAATAAATAAATAAAGACGCCCTCGGTTCACTCGGCAGTGCAACGACTCCTTTGTGATGGTGGTGATGGTGATGATGGTGGTGGTGATGTTGGTGGTGGTGGTGGTGATGGAGGTGGTGATGGAGGTGGTGGTGATGGTGGTGATGATGGTGATGGTGGTGATGGTGATGATGGTGGTGATGGAGGTGGTGGTGATGGTGGTGGTGGTGATGATGGTGATGGTGGTGATGATGATGGTGGTGGTGGTGATGGTGGTGGTGATGATGGTGGTGATGATGGTGGTGGTGGTGGTGGTGATGATGGTGGTGATGGTGGTGGTGATGGTGGTGGTGATGATGGTGGTGATGGTGGTGGTGATGGTGGTGGTGATGGTGATGATGGTGGTGATGGAGGTGGTGGTGGCAAACAATGCGATATTTACGTATAGAAATTAATTTTAATAGATAATTTTAGATGGTGCACCGCAATGTTTACAAAACAAAAACAAAGTGAAAAGGCGGAACGAGCGAATGAAGGCAAATTGAGTAAAGCTGTCTGGAATCAATACATTTTTAGACTAAATTCCATATTTGGCACCAGTAACATGATGACGGAATGAAGAGGTGCAACACATAATCAAAATTGGAGGTTCGTCAAGAATGCATCGATTTTGAATCTGGATTTAGATTAGAATCGCCAGCGAGAATGCTGACGTCGCTGAGATTACTCTGCACTCAGTTCGAGTGAGGGAGCTGCCACCCGCCTCGCCTGTGTTTGTGATCCCTGCTTTCGGGCTCGATTACTCCCATCACATCAATGCTTAAAACACATCGAGTGGGTAAAATGTTATAGTTAATTTGGCGAATGTACGTAACTTATCCAATCTACACAAATGCTCACGATTGAACTGTGTGGGGGTCGCTAGCCCCCGAGATCCCTCCCTCGATAATGCTAACGGCCGGGCTAGCATCATCAATCGCTCCCCCGCTGCTAAGCGAACCGCTGCTAAGTTCCTCACCCATGGTGTGGGAGCCGTCGCCCGAGGATTCCCCTCCACCGCGGGTCCGCGTAGCAGGCATGGTTAATTACGTACGCGCACACCCACACACACAGCTCTGCACGGCACTCACTCAACACTGACCACTCGCGTTACGATCGCGCACCTGTATCATACACGTAGTGAACGTGCGCGCACACACGCATACAGCTCCACACGCGATACCCACTCTTGCGCCGCTCTGAGCAGCGCTCGCCGTCTGCTGGCCGCTTACGTTATGATCGTGCACCTGGGGTATGCCTATTACGCACGCCGCGAGCTTACGCACACACAGTACCACACGCGTTCCCACACGCTCACACTGCACGACAAGATCACGCGAGACCACGCTTCGCTATTAATGATTTATTACCTGGTAACTAATGTTCAATCAGTGAGTCGACGAGGCTGGCCTATTCCACTAAACCGGCACCTATTCCCTATTTATCGGCTATGATTCTAATTCACCTTCTTACTCACTGTTAAGTGTCCACGGCGGTCCGCTGATCCCGGTGCTAACCGCGTGCCTCGGTGCGTCGCACGGACGTCCGGGTCGCTGGCTCGAGCTGCGTCTGGTCGCCTGGCGCTGGAGTAAGAGAGCGATTTCCCCTTTGCGCTCCCCATTTATCCTGATTCCCGGACCCATACCCCCTTCCCACGCACCGTGCGCCTTCGCTATGCTAATTAATCCTTTGCCCGCGCGGCGTGAACTCCAAACAATGGCACGCGCCCCCCTCGCCCGGGCCAGGCAGCTCCGCGGTGCCTTTGTTCCGCTAATCAATGAGCGACCTGCACGGCGCAGATTCCAATCAATCCTTTTCTCACGCAGGCCCCCATCATCGAGGTTCATGCGGCGGTGTCCATCACAAAGGCGCGCCGTGGGAATTTGTGCACGGCTGCCCGCGTGACCCCGCTCTCCAGGTTATTCATACTAATAGCCTTCTCCTTTAACTCCCCTAATAATTGTGCCTGCGTGTTTTCTAATGAAGCTCCTCCATCACAATGCTTATTCCCTCTGCCTGCCCCGTCGATACTCGCGTGTGTGGGGGGAAATGCGCCTCAACCGCGGTGGCCGAATGCCCCACGCCGCGACCACACCATATTAAGGCCGGCCGCAGCGCCGCGGTGCCACGTAGCACGGGGGAGGTCATCCAATTCCCTGATCGCCGGAAACCGTGAGAATTAATCCCGATAAGGGTCTCTCGGATAAAAACCGGTCGATCAGGTAACCTTCCCTTCCATCTCTATGGGGGGGGGGGGGGATGCGTGCGGGTGTGTGCTTATGTGGGGGGGGTGATGGGGGGCAGTGCAGTGGTGGAAGCCGGGCGGCTCCCTGGCTCGGCAGAGCGACCCCGTCGTTGTGGCACCACACACTCACTCTTGCGCCGCTCTGCGCCGCGCTGGCCGCTCACGTTACAATCGCGCACCTGGGGTACGCCGATTTCGCACGACGAGAGCTTACGCATACACCGTACCACACGCGTTCACACTTATAACACGGGATCACACGAGCACACGCAAGCGGGGCACGCGCCGACACAACGACTCAAGTTGCCGCCGCCGTGCGCGCGAGATAAACCGTACAACAATGCGCAGCCGATTAAGCGCTCGAGCCGCGGGGCTGGGGGTCAGGAACTCACCACCGCGCCGCACTTTACGCACGTAACGAGCACACGCAAGCGGGGCACACGCCGACACAACGACTCAAGTTGCCGCCGCCGTGCGCGCGAGATAAACCGTACAACTGTGGTGCCACAACGACGGGGCCGCTCTGCCGAGCCAGGGAGCCGCCCGGCTTCCACCACTGCACTGCCCCCCATCACCCCCCCCACATAAGCACGCACCCGCACCCACGTAGGGCCTTGTGGTCGGGTCACCTACCCTGAGTTTTCACCCGAGGGCCCCCTCGGGGGGTTACCCCACGGTTTCTCAGGGCCAGGGAATTGGACAGGACCCTTCCCAGGCTAAGTAACACTGCGGCGCCGTGGGCGGATTTGAGATCGCACGACCACGGCGAGCTCAGAGAGCCCCGCAGTTAGAAACGCATACAAACACAAACACGGGTCAGCAAGGCAGATAGCTAGGATCAGGACCCGGGGCTGCTGCTTAGCCAAAAGGTCAAAGGCCGGCGGGATCGCAAAAGGGCGGGAAATCCTAGGCTCAGGATTGGTCGAGAGACCAAGGCGGTCGGGACGGGGGCGCCTAGCCTTTGATGTGGATAGTTTAAAAGAAAACGCAGGGGCATTAGGGAGGTCTCTTCTTCTGGAGTAGTGACACGGGGTCAACGACGAGGGAGTCATCGGGCGAGCCGCAGGATCGTCTGCAGGACGACCTGAGCGCCGCAAGGTCACCTAGGACTACAGACGGTATCGTATTACGCGCCTTACAACACCTCAGAGCGGAGAGTAGGATCCGTAGGAGAAGGTTAGTTCGGGGTAAGGACGAGTAGGAAAGCGGTGTAACAGAGAGCGCAGCATAGAATAGGGCTGCACGCCACTAGAGAGTGGGTTGGAAGCGCCTTGCTGGCTCGTACATACACACGGGTGGCTCGGTGGGTTAACAAGGGTTAATAAAATCTCGAGCGTAGTAACAAAACCGTGTTGTTGGGTGTTTTTGAACGTGGTATTAGCGTGCACTGCATTCGCGGGTGTGTGGTCGTTGTATGCGTAAAGGCCGTGGTCTCTGTACGATGGTGTGGGTACGGAGGTGTGTGTGTTAACGCCCGGGGGGAGCACTTTTGTGTGTTGGCGTGCCTACGCAGCCGTGTGAGAGGAGAATCGTCCTTGCACGATACTTGTGTTGACGTGCACGCGCGAGTGCGGGAGGGGACGAGTCGTCGTGTCGGCGTGCACCCCGCTCGCGTGTGCGAAACCGCGGTGCGCAGTGAAGCTGTTAGCTTTGTGCGAGCTTGCGTGTGCTCGAGCGCGTAATCGGTTGCGCATTGTTGTACGGTTTATCTCGCGCGCACGGCGGCGGCAACTGAGTCGTTGTGTCGGCGTGTGCCCCGCTTGCGTGTGCTCGTTACTTGCGTAAAGTGCGGCGCGGTGGTGAGTTCCTGACCCCCAGCCCCGCGGCTCGAGTGCGTAATCGGCTGCGCATTGTTGTACGGTTTATCTCGCGCGCACGGCGGCGGCAACTTGAGTCGTTGTATCGGCGTGTGCCCCGCTTGCGTGTGCTCGTTACGTGCGTAAAGTGCGGCGCGGTGGTGAGTTCCTGACCCCCAGCCCTGCGGCTCGAGCGCGTAATCGGCTGCGCATTGTTGTACGGTTTATCTCGCGCGCACGGCGGCGGCAACTTGAGTCGTTGTTTCGGCGTGTGCCCCGCTTGCGTGTGCTCGTTACGTGTTATAAGTGTGAACGCGTGTGGTACGGTGTATGCGTAAGCTCTCGTCGTGCGAAATCGGCGTACCCCAGGTGCGCGATTGTAACGTGAGCGGCCAGCGCGGCGCAGAGCGGCGCAAGAGTGAGTGCCGTGCAGAGCTGTGTGTGTGGGTGTGCGCGTACGTAATTAACCATGCCTGCTACGCGGACCCGCGGTGGAGGGGAATCCTCGGGCGACGGCTCCCACACCATGGGTGAGGAACTTAGCAGCGGTTCGCTTAGCAGCGGGGGGGCGATTGATGATGCTAGCCCGGCCGTTAGCATTATCGAGGGAGGGATCTCGGGGGCTAGCGACCCCCACAAATTGGTGTCGGAAGCGGTACGGACCCCCGCGTTACCTCACGCTAAAATAAGACTAATATTTACCGGCCGGGGGGCCCCTTCGTGGAAGGCATTTGCCCGCAATCTCTTAGGGGCCAAGGAAATTAATGGATGGACGGACGCGCAGGCAGTACGTCAACTTAATATGAATCTTGATGGGCGGGCAGCCAATTTTGTAGAAGCGTTACCCGCGAGCGCACAGACACAGCTAGAGGAGCTGATGCGCCGACTCGATCAGCGTTTTGGCACGCGTGACGAGGAGGAAGCAAAATCGGCCTTAGAGGCGCGCCGTCGCCAACCTGGCGAAGATCTACGTGATTACGCCGAGGATGTGCGCGAGTTGACAATGATCGCACGCCCGGGGTACGCAACTGATGTTATTGAGGAACTGGCCGCCGAGAAAATCCAGCGGTACCTGTCTCGCACGGCGTGGTGGCAGCCAGACATGAGCTGCCCACGTCTTCCCTTTAACACCCTTGTCGAGCGCGCACGTAAGTGTGAAAGAATTCACAGCGAACGCGCGCAGCTCCGGGGGCTGGGACGAGAGCGCGCCATTGCGAGCCTGCTCTCGGAAGACGAGGAGGAGGAACAGGAGCTCGCGAGGACGGTAAGGGGCCGGGAAAGAGAGCCTCCAGTGTCCCGCGAGACAACCCCGGGATGGGTTGCCGGTATACAAACGGGTATAAAGGATGTCTCTGGCCAGGTAACCCAGATAGACGACAAGGTAAACCAGGTACGCGAGGACGCAAATAAAAATATGAAGACCCTCCAGTCTGAGATGGGTGAACTACGCTCGACAGTAGGGGGACTAGCCGGGAGGGTGTCCCAATTAGAGTCCGATTTGGGACAACTGCGTACTGGGGGAGGGAGAGGGAGCGGACAGGGGACCCGCTACGGAGCCGCCCCCCCTCCCCGGGCATGTTATATGTGCGATCGCCGAGGGCATCTAGTGAGGGATTGTCCGGAAATCACCCGAGCTAGACAGACGCGGGGGTTAAACTCCAACGCCCCCTAGAGAGCGGACCAACTAGGGGTGCAATCGACGCGGTCCCGATACAAATAGACGATAATGAGAATAATGGCGAGCGAGTGATCTCCACACAGGTTCCAGCAACAACGCCCACGGAAACGGTGACTCCTGGCGACTGGCTGCGGGAGCTGGTGGCGGGGATCACGGGGGCCACGTCGCTGGTGGAAGGGGAGGTAAACGGAGTGCGTACCCGCATCCTACTGGACACGGGGGCGGTGGCCTCGCTCGTGAGCGCAGCGCACTGCAGCGCGATTGGGGTCGACGTGTGTCACCTGCAGGCACCGGACCGCGCGCTGCACACGGCGAGCGGAGCCGGAATGGGGCTGCTGGGGAGAGCCACCCTAGATGTCCGCATAGGCAGTCAGGTGTGCACCCAGGCGTTCTACGTGTCGAGTGCGTTGTGTCACGAGTGTATCGCAGGTACCGACCTCTTAGAACGGCTGGGACTCAACGTGCAACCCCGCCAGCGATGCGCCACCATGGAGAGCAACGGCGAGCGGATACCGTTCTTGGGACGAGAACCGATGCGCCCCCGCTTCGCACCTGTGGCCGCTATCCTGGCGACGGCAGTCACCATCGGCCCGCTCACCGAGATGCTGGTGCCGGTGGCAACATCCCCCACCGACCCCGCGCTCCGACCATCAGGAGAGGTAATGCTAACTCCTCACCCGGAGTTGGCAAAACGGTATGGGATAGTGGGATCCGCCACATTGGTAAACGCAGATGGGGACCGATTATTTATGCGGATGTTTAACCCCCACAATACCCCAGCGATACTGCGACGGCGCACCCCGATAGCCACCGTACACCCCCTGCACGCAAGCCACTCTAACGACTCGGTGTTCGCACTCTGGGCTGAGGACCCCGGGCGTGCTGAGGGTGACCAGGACCTGGCCTGGCGAGTCGGCCCGACTCCCCGAGCCGAGGTCGTTCCTTTGCTCGACGCGTTACATGTACCATGGGCGGATTTACCTAAGGGAGAGGCCGATCGGCTGCGCGAGTTACTGCGGGAGTATGCCGACGTATTCAGTGAACACGACTCGGACGTGGGTCGGACCGATCTTGTTAAGCACCAAATTGACACCGGTGCAGCCCGACCCATCAAACTCCCTGCGTACCGAGTGGGCGCACCCGAACGCGCCCAAATCAAAGAGGCAGTTGGGGACATGCTTCGCGATAACATAATTCAGCCCTCGGCGAGCCCCTGGTCAGCCCCGGTGGTACTAGTAACGAAAAAGGATGGGTCAACCCGGTTCTGCGTCGATTACCGTAAACTAAATGCAGTCACGCTCGGCGATGCCTTCCCCATACCCCGCATCGACGACACCTTCGACAGTCTTGCAGGAGCGCGGTATTTTTCCACCCTCGATCTGGCGTCCGGTTACTGGCAGGTGGAGATGACGGAGGAGGATCGGCCAAAAACAGCATTCACCACACCGATGGGCCTGTTTGAGTTTCGAGTGTTGCCGTTCGGACTCACTAACGCGCCCGCGACGTTCCAGCGGTTGATGGAGTTGGTGATGCGGGGCTTGCAGTGGGAACAGTGCCTGATTTACTTGGACGATGTGATAGTGTTCAGTAGATCTTTGTCTGAGCATTGGTCCAGGCTTCGAGAGGTGTTCCAGCGACTGCGAGCGGCTCATCTCAAGCTCAAGCCACGTAAGTGCTACATCGCACAACGCGAGGTGGGGTACCTCGGGCATCGCGTCAGCGAGGCAGGCGTGCACACCGATCCGGAGAAGGTACGCGCCGTAGTGGAGTGGCCACGGCCAAGGAATCTGACGGAGATCAGATCATTTTTGGGGCTCGCCACCTATTATCGTCGATTTGTAAAGGGATTCAGCGAGATTGCACGCCCTCTCACCCAACTCACCTCCCCTAAGCACCCCTACCAGTGGACGAGGACCTGCCAGACGGCCTTCACCATTCTCAAAGATCACCTCACCCAAGCCCCCACCCTCGCTTTCCCCGATTTTACCACCGATTTTATTTTGGACACCGACGCCTGCAGCAGCGGGCTGGGCGCGGTGTTGTCACAGGTACAGGATGGGACGGAACGAGTCATCGCGTACGCCAGCCGGACCTTGAGTGGGGCCGAGCTGAACTATTGCGTGACACGCCAAGAGTTGTACGCCGTGATTTTCGCATGCAAACAGTTCCGGCCGTATTTGTACGGCAGGAGATGTCGCGTACGCACTGACCATTATGCTCTGCAGTTTCTTCTTACATTCAAGGAGCCGCGGGGGCAGATGGCCCGGTGGTTGGCGCAGTTGCAGGAGTACAACCTGCAAATCGAGTATCGGGCTGGCCGGACGCATGCAAACGCGGACGCCTTGTCGAGGCGACCCACGGTGTACGCCGAGACGAGGACGGAGGAGGCCTGCCCGTGTTTCACAGGGGGACGCTGCCGGCAGGCAACGGACCCCCGAGAGGCCGCGGCCACTGACCCCCCCCCCAGCGAGAGAGAGTGCAGTGTGCGCCACAGAGATCCTCACAGGTGGCACTGAGGATCCCGTCGACCGCCCGGCAAGCGCGGGACCCGCGGCTCGGGACCCGATCGGACGGATCCAGGAGGACGTCGGCTGCGCCTTCCCGGGCCTAAACGACGAGCAGCTGAGACAGACCCAGCAGCGAGATCCGGATCTGGCGGCGGTGGAGGCGGCACTGCGAGAGAAGAAGGATGCACTACCAGGGCCCTGGAGCGGTTTGTATGCCCGGTTGTGTGTAGAAAACGGGGTGGTGAGGGAACTGGCCGATGCTGGGCAGCCGGGGTGCATCTGCGTTCCCGCCCATGTGCGACCCCAACTACTACGACTGGTACACGACCACCCGCTCGGGGGCCATGATGGGGAACGGCGCACCCGGGAGACTCTGCGTCGCCAGTATCTCTGGCCCAAATTGGCGCAAGATGTGGCCGCCTGGGTGCAGGGCTGCCGGGCCTGTCAGCAGTGTGGGCAAAAGCCGGCGAGGTACCAGGTACCCTGAGGCCGTTCCGAGTCAGTCGGACGAATCAGTTGGTCGGAATCGACCTGCAGGGGCCCTTTCCACGATCCCACCGGGGCAACCGATATATTCTCGTAGCGGTGGAATACTTCACCCGCTACCCGTGGCGGTGGCTATCCCGGATAAACAGCCCTCGTAGTGGCCCGGGCCTTCGTGGAAAACTACGTACTTAAGTGCGGGATCCCCGAACGAGTCATTACCGACCAGGGTAGTGAATTCGAGGCCGAACTATTTCAGGCGCTGTGCCGAGAGTTCGGGATCCAGAAGGACCGAACCACGGCGTATTACCCCCAGGCGAACGGGATGGTAGAGAGGATGAACCAGACTCTGGCCGGGAAGCTTAAACGCATGGCGGCCGCGAATCAACAGGACTGGGACGAACACCTTCCCTATGCCCTGTTCGCCTACACCACCGCCGTTCACACCTCTACAGGACAGACCCCGTTCCTAATGATGTTTGGTCGCGAGTCTCGCCTGCCCGCAGATCTGCTGTTCGGTGTCCCTCCGCCGCAACGGGAGGAAGGGAGCCACCCCGTGGAGCACTTGCTGGAGACCCTGCGAGGGGCCAGGGGCCGAGCCTACCCGCACGGAGAGGCCGCGCACCAGCGGCAAGAGCAGGGCGCCCGACCCCGTATGGAGCCCCCCTTCTACACTGCGGGCTCCGAGGTGTGGCTGTACACTCCCCGCGTCGGTGCCGGACAGGTGGGGAAGCTGACCACCTACTGGCGAGGACCCTGGATTGTGAGACGGCAGATCTCACCATGGACGGTGCTGATTCAGGGAGGAGAGAGGGGCCGGGAGATGGTGGTCA
>WFAB01003852.1:0-11949 GCA_018977245.1 Lethenteron camtschaticum
TGTACCTAGGCTGTCTACCTAGGCTGTGTACCTAGACTGTGTATCTAGGCTGTGTACTAGGCTGTGTTTCTGTGTATCTAGGCTGTGTATCTAGACTGTGTATCTAGGCTGTGTACCTAGACTGTGTATCTAGGCTGTGTATCTAGGCTGTGTACTAGCTGTGTACCTAGGCTGTGTACTAACTTGTACCTAGGCTGGTACCTAGGCTGTGTATCTAGGCTGTGTATCTAGCTGTGTACCCTAGGCTTGTGTATCTAGGCTGTGTATCTAGGACTGTGTATCTAGACTGTGTATCTAGGCTGTGTATCTGCTGTTTAGGCTGTGTACTAGCTGTGTATCTAGGCTGTGTATCTAGGCTGTGTATCTAGGCTGTGTATCTAGGCTGTGTACCTTTTGTGTATCTGCTGTTATCTAGACTGTGTATCTAGGCTGTGTATCTGCTGTATCTAGGCTGTGTATCTAGGCTGTGTACTCTAGGCTGTGTATCTAGGCTGTGTATCTAGGCTGTGTATCTAGACTGTGTATCTAGCTGTGTATCTAGGCTGTGTATCTAGGCTGTGTATCTAGGCTGTTATCTAGGGCTGGTGTACCTAGGCTGTGTATCTAGGCTGTGTGTCTAGCTGTGTACTAGGCTGTGTATCTAGCTGTGTATCTAGGCGGTACTAGGCTGTGTATCTAGACTGTGTATCTAGCTGTGTATCTAGCTGTTATCTAGGCTGTGTACCTAGACTGTGTATCTAGCTGTGTATCTAGACTGTGTATCTTTAGCTGTGTATCTAGACTGTGTGTCTAGGCTGTGTACCTAGACTGTGTATCTAGGCTTGTACTAGACTGTGTATCTAACTGTGTATCTAGGCTGGTGTATCTAGGCTGTGTACTAGATGTGTATCTAGACTGTGTACCTAGGCTGTGTACTAGGCTGTGTACCTAGGCTGTGTACCTAGGCTGTGTACCTAGGCTGTGTCCCTAGGCTGTGTACCTAGGCTGTGTACCTAGGCTGTGTATCTAGGCTGTGTATCTAGGCTTGTGTACCTAGGCTGTGTATCTAGGCTGTGTATCTAGCTGTACTAGGCTGTGTACCTAGCGTGTACCTAGGCTGTGTACTAGGCGTGTATCTAGGCTGTGTACCTAGGCTGGTTCTAGCTGTGTACGGCTGTGTACCTAGGCTGTGTGTATCTAGGCTGTGTATCTAGGCTGTGTATCTAGGCTGTGTGTCTAGCTGTGTACCTAGACTGTGTATCTAGGCTGTGTATCTAGGCTGTGTGTTATGCTAGGCTGTGTACCTACTGTGTCCCTAGGCTGTGTACCTAGGCTGTGTCTAGGCTGTGTATCTAGGACTGTGTACCTACTAGACTGTGTACCTAGGCTGTGTGTAGCTTTCTAGGCTGTGTATCTAGGCTGTGTACCTAGGCTGTGTACCTAGGCTGTGTATCTAGGCTGTGTATCTAGGCTGTGTATCTAGGCTGTGTACCTAGGCTGTGTACTAGCTGTGGCGTGTACCTAGGCTGTAACAGATGTATCAGGAGTGATTGGAGGAGTTATGGACTAAAAAAATAATTTGGAGAGTTGGACTATTGGAGTGTTGGACTGTTGGAGTGTTGGATTGTAATAAATAAGTTACCTCTACAAGTGTCTCCGGGACCCGTTGCAAATACCTGAGCGTCCGGCAATGCGGCCCAAAAACCGCCCCGATTCGCGGAGCGAATGACATCTTTTCGCGGCTTGAATTTGTTCAAATTAGCGGCGCGCATCTTGGGAAAAAACAGCACGCAACCTCCGGAGGTGTCCGTCGAATGTTTTACCAAAGACGATGATGTAGTAGTAGGTTTTTATCCTTTTAAATTGGTACAAAACTGACAGCTTTATTCAAGGCATCGTGTTTGCAATAACCGCAACACAAGCAGTCAAAATGCTAAATATAGTGGTAGTTTTTACCCTTTTAAACTGGTACAAAACTGACAGCTTTATTCGAGGCATCAAGTTTGCAATAACCGCAACACAAGCAGTCAAAATGCAAACAAAAAGAAACAACTCTGATGATGATAATGTATGCACTGTCCTTGAAGTTGATTGGTCCACACCCGAGACAGCTTTCTTTAGAGCCTAGTCTCAATTGGTCCTTGAAGCTGATTGGTCCACACCCGAGACAGCTTTCCTTAGAGCCTACTCTCACATGGTCCTTGAAGCTGATTGGTCCACACCCGAGACAGCTTTCCTTAGAGCCCAGTCTCACATGGTCCTTGAAGTTGATTGGTCCACACCCGAGACAGCTTTCCTTAGAGCCTAGTCTCACATGGTCCTTGAAGTTGATTGGTCCACACCCGAGACAGCTTTCCTTAGAGCCTAGTCTCACATGGTCCTTGAAGTTGATTGGTCCACACCCGAGACAGCTTTCCTTAGAGCCCAGTCTCACATGGTCCTTGAAGTTGATTGGTCCACACCCGAGACAGCTTTCCTTAGAGCCCAGTCTCACATGGTCCTTGAAGTTGATTGGTCCACACTCGAGACAGCTTTCCTTAGAGCCTAGTCTCACATGGTCCTTGAAGTTGATTGGTCCACACCCGAGACCGCTTTCCTTAGAGCCTAGTCTCACATGGTCCTTGAAGTTGATTGGTCCACACCCGAGACAGCTTTCCTTAGAGCCTAGTCTCACATGGTCCTTGAAGTTGATTGGTCCACACCCGAGACAGCTTTCCTTAGAGCCTAGTCTCACATGGTCCTTGAAGTTGATTGGTCCATACCCGAGACAGCTTTCCTTAGAGCCTAGTCTCACATGGTCCTTGACGTTGATTGGTCCACACCCGAGACAGCTTTCCTTAGAGCCTAGTCTCACATGGTCCTTGAAGTTGATTGGTCCACACCCGAGACAGCTTTCCTTAGAGCCTAGTCTCACATGGTCCTTGAAGTTGATTGGTCCACACCCGAGACAGCTTTCCTTAGAGCCTAGTCTCACATGGTCCTTGAAGTTGATTGGTCCACACCCGAGACAGCTTTGCTTAGAGCCTAGTCTCACATGGTCCTTGAAGCTGATTGGTCCACACCCGAGACAGCTTTCCTTAGAGCCTAGTCTCACATGGTCCTTGAAGTTGATTGGTCCACACCCGAGACAGCTTTCCTTAGAGCCTAGTCTCACATGGTCCTTGAAGTTGATTGGTCCACACCCGAGACAGCTTTCCTTAGAGCCTAGTCTCACATGGTCCTTGAAGTTGATTGGTCCACACCCGAGACAGCTTTCCTTAGAGCCCAGTCTCACATGGTCCTTGAATTTGATTGGTCCACACCCGAGACAGCTTTCCTTAGAGCCTAGTCTCACATGGTCCTTGAAGTTGATTGGTCCACACCCGAGACAGCTTTCCTTAGAGCCCAGTCTCACATGGTCCTTGAATTTGATTGGTCCACACCCGAGACAGCTTTCCTTAGAGCCTAGTCTCACATGGTCCTTGAAGCTGATTGGTCCACACCCGAGACAGCTTTCCTTAGAGCCTAGTCTCACATGGTCCTTGAAGTTGATTGGTCCACACCCGAGACAGCTTTCCTTAGAGCCTAGTCTCACATGGTCCTTGAAGTTGATTGGTCCACACCCGAGACAGCTTTCCTTAGAGCCCAGTCTCACATGGTCCTTGAATTTGATTGGTCCACACCCGAGACAGCTTTCCTTAGAGCCTAGTCTCACATGGTCCTTGAAGTTGATTGGTCCACACCCGAGACAGCTTTCCTTAGAGCCCAGTCTCACATGGTCCTTGAATTTGATTGGTCCACACCCGAGACAGCTTTCCTTAGAGCCTAGTCTCACATGGTCCTTGAAGCTGATTGGTCCACACCCGAGACAGCTTTCCTTAGAGCCTAGTCTCACATGGTCCTTGAAGTTGATTGGTCCACACCCGAGACAGCTTTCCTTAGAGCCTAGTCTCACATGGTCCTTGAAGTTGATTGGTCCACACCCGAGACAGCTTTCCTTAGAGCCTAGTCTCACATGGTCCTTGAAGTTGATTGGTCCACACCCGAGACAGCTTTCCTTAGAGCCTAGTCTCACATGGTCCTTGAAGTTGATTGGTCCACACCCGAGACAGCTTTCCTTAGAGCCTAGTCTCACATGGTCCTTGAAGTTGATTGGTCCACACCCGAGACAGCTTTCCTTAGAGCCCAGTCTCACATGGTCCTTGAATTTGATTGGTCCACACCCGAGACAGCTTTCCTTAGAGCCTAGTCTCACATGGTCCTTGAAGTTGATTGGTCCACACCCGAGACAGCTTTCCTTAGAGCCTAGTCCCCATTGGTGTTGGACCAGATGACGCCAGAAGGCGCACAACTCCAACACAGTGCAATGTCAGAGTATTGAGAGCTCGGGATGAGCATTTAGACCATGGGTCAGGAACCTTGTTGACTGGGAGAGCCATAAAAGCCCAATATTTCTAAATATATTTCATTGAGAGCCATATAGTATTTTTTAACGTGTAATAAATTAAATGTCTTACTTTTAACGCGACTTCTGGTGCCGCCAGGTTTTGCTGATGGCCTTGTTGTAGTCTGGTTCATACGTGGTGACGTTGAGCTTCGTGCAGGCGTGAACCGTTAAATGTATCTTCAAAACGAGTTTCTGTTTACTTAAAAATGACACGATATTATTAATCAATATCACAAGTATTTTAAAATCAGTTCCAAACTGAAGTTTTTTCAACTCAAAAATTGTCTGGGAGCCATATGCCGTCACTGGAAGAGCCATATATGGCTCTTCCAGTGACGAGTATATGCGTGTTGGTTTTTAGTTTGATTTGGATTTTTATTTTATTTTAATTTTTTGTTTAAATTAAATTTTTTGTTTAATTTAGAAAATAATGTAGTTTAATTAAGATTTTTTGTTTCATTTAAATGTTTTGTTTAATTTTACGTAAAACATTTTTTTGTTTAATTTATATTTTTGTTTAATTATAATTTTTCGTTTAATTTTTTAACAAAAGAATTTAGTTACGTTTTTATTTTTTAATGAATTTTTGTTTAATTAAAAAAAAATTGTTTACATTTTTTTTAATTCGTATTTTTTGTTTTATTTACAATTTTTTAGTTTTATTCAATTGATTTCTAACTGCGTGTGTGTTGGTGCAATAGATCTTCCTCTTCCGGAAGATGATCTTCCTCTTCCGGAAGATGACACCTTGTATTGGTGCTACACGATCTTCCTCTTCCGGAAGATGATCTTCCTCTTCCGGAAGATGATCTTCCTCTTCCGGAAGATGACACCTTGTATTGGCGCTACACGATCTTCCTCTTCCGGAAGATGATCTTCTTCTTCCGGAAGAGGCCGTTGGTCTTCCTCTTCCGGAAGATGATACGCCTATCGATGTGATACCATCTTCCTCTTCCGGAAGACGCCGTTGGTCTTCCTCTTCCGGAAGATGATACGCCTATCGATGCGATGCCATCTTCCTCTTCCGGAAGACGCCGTTGGTCTTCCTCTTCCGGAAGATGATACGCCTATCGATGCGATGCCATCTTCCTCTTCCGGAAGAGGCCGTTGGTCTTCCTCTTCCGGAAGAGGCCGTTGGTCTTCCTCTTCCGGAAGATGATACGCCTATCGATGTGATGCCATCTTCCTCTTCCGGAAGAGGCCGTTGGTCTTCCTCTTCCGGAAGATGACACGCCTATCGATGCGATGCCATCTTCCTCTTCCGGAAGAGGCCGTTGGTCTTCCTCTTCCGGAAGAGGCCGTTGGTCTTCCTCTTCCGGAAGATGATACGCCTATCGATGTGATGCCATCTTCCTCTTCCGGAAGAGGCCGTTGGTCTTCCTCTTCCGGAAGAGGCCGTTGGTCTTCCTCTTCCGGAAGAGGCCGTTGGTCTTCCTCTTCCGGAAGAGGCCGTTGGTCTTCCTCTTCCGGAAGAGGCCGTTGGTCTTCCTCTTCCGGAAGATGATACGCCTATCGATGCGATGCCATCTTCCTCTTCCGGAAGAGGCCGTTGGTCTTCCTCTTCCGGAAGAGGCCGTTGGTCTTCCTCTTCCGGAAGATGTTTTGAATAAAACGCGGGCGGGCCGAGGCCTCGTCTTGCTCCTGTGTGCGGTGAGTTCAACACTCGCACTCAGACAAACTCTACTCTGTGTCTATCTACTGTGTCTATCTACTGTGTCTATCTACTCACTGTGTATCTACTGTGTGTCTATCTACTGTGTGTGTCTACTCACTGTGTATCTACTGTGTGTCTATCTACTGTGTCTATACACTGTGTGTCTAACTGTGTGTGTCTATCTACTGTGTGTGTCTATCTACTGTGTGTGTCTATACACTGTGTGTGTCTATCTACTCTGTGTCTATCTACTCACTGTGTATCTACTCTGTGTCTATCTACTGTGTCTATCTACTGTGTCTATCTACTCACTGTGTATCTACTGTGTGTCTATCTACTGTGTGTGTCTACTCACTGTGTATCTACTGTGTGTGTCTATCTACTGTGTGTGTCTATCTACTCACTGTGTATCTACTGTGTGTCTATCTACTGTGTCTATCTACTCACTGTGTATCTACTGTGTGTGTCTATCTACTGTGTGTGTCTATCTACTCACTGTGTATCTACTGTGTGTGTCTATCTACTGTGTGTGTCTATCTACTCACTGTGTATCTACTGTGTGTCTATCTACTGTGTGTGTCTATCTACTCACTGTGTATCTACTGTGTGTGTCTATCTACTGTGTCTATCTACTCACTGTGTATCTACTGTGTGTCTATCTACTGTGTCTATCTACTCACTGTGTATCTACTGTGTGTCTATCTACTGTGTCTATCTACTCACTGTGTATCTACTGTGTGTCTATCTACTGTGTCTATCTACTCACTGTGTATCTACTGTGTGTCTATCTACTGTGTCTATCTACTCACTGTGTATCTACTGTGTGTGTCTATCTACTGTGTGTGTCTATCTACTCACTGTGTATCTACTGTGTGTGTCTATCTACTGTGTCTATCTACTCACTGTGTATCTACTGTGTGTCTATCTACTGTGTGTGTCTACTCCACTGTGTATCTACTGTGTGTCTATCTACTGTGTCTATCTACTCACTGTGTATCTACTGTGTGTGTCTATCTACTGTGTGTGTCTATCTACTCACTGTGTATCTACTGTGTGTCTATCTACTGTGTGTGTCTATCTACTCACTGTGTATCTACTGTGTGTCTATACACTGTGTCTATACACTGTGTGTGTCTATCTACTGTGTCTATCTACTCACTGTGTATCTACTGTGTGTATCTACTGTGTCTATCTACTCACTGTGTATCTACTGTGTGTCTATCTACTGTGTCTATCTACTCACTGTGTATCTACTGTGTGTCTATCTACTGTGTCTATACACTGTGTGTCTAACTGTGTGTGTCTATCTACTGTGTGTGTCTATCTACTCATTGTCTATCTACTCATTGTCTATACACTGTGTGTGTCTATCTAACTGTGTGTGTCTATCTACTGTGTCTATCTACTCACTGTGTATCTACTGTGTGTCTATCTACTGTGTCTATCTACTCACTGTGTATCTACTGTGTGTGTCTATCTACTGTGTGTGTCTATCTACTCACTGTGTATCTACTGTGTGTGTCTATCTACTGTGTGTGTCTATCTACTCACTGTGTATCTACTGTGTGTCTATCTACTGTGTCTATCTACTCACTGTGTGTCTACTGTGTGTCTATCTACTGTGTGTGTCTACTCACTGTGTATCTACTGTGTGTCTATCTACTGTGTCTATCTACTCACTGTGTATCTACTGTGTGTCTATCTACTGTGTCTATCTACTCACTGTATCTACTGTGTGTGTCTATCTACTGTGTGTGTCTATCTACTGTGTGTGTCTATACACTGTGTGTGTCTATCTACTCTGTGTCTATCTACTCACTGTGTATCTACTGTGTGTCTATCTACTGTGTCTATCTACTCACTGTGTATCTACTGTGTGTCTATCTACTGTGTCTATCTACTCACTGTGTATCTACTGTGTGTCTATCTACTGTGTCTATCTACTCACTGTGTATCTACTGTGTGTCTATCTACTGTGTGTGTCTACTCACTGTGTATCTACTGTGTGTCTATCTACTCTGTGTCTATCTACTCACTGTGTATCTACTGTGTGTGTCTATCTACTGTGTCTATCTACTCACTGTGTATCTACTGTGTGTCTATCTACTGTGTCTATACACTGTGTGTCTAACTGTGTGTGTCTATCTACTGTGTGTGTCTATCTACTCATTGTCTATCTACTCATTGTCTATACACTGTGTGTGTCTATCTAACTGTGTGTGTCTATCTACTCATTGTCTATCTACTCATTGTCTATACACTGTGTGTGTCTATCTAACTGTGTGTGTCTATCTACTCATTGTCTATCTACTCATTGTCTATACACTGTGTGTGTCTATCTAGCTGTGTGTGTCTATCTAGCTGTGTGTGTCTATCTAGCTGTGTGTGTCTATCTAGCTGTGTGTGTCTATCTAGCTGTGTGTGTCTATCTAGCTGTGTGTGTCTATCTAGCTGTGTGTGTCTATCTACTGTGTGTGTCTATACACTGTGTGTGTCTATCTAGCTGTGTGTGTCTATCTAGCTGTGTGTGTCTATCTAGCTGTGTGTGTCTATCTAGCTGTGTGTGTCTATACACTGTGTGTGTCTATCTAGCTGTGTGTGTCTATCTAGCTGTGTGTGTCTATCTAACTGTGTGTGTCTATACACTGTGTGTGTCTATCTAGCTGTGTGTGTCTATCTAGCTGTGTGTGTCTATCTACTGTGTGTGTCTATACACTGTGTGTGTCTATCTAGCTGTGTGTGTCTAAACACTGTGTGTGTCTATCTAGCTGTGTGTGTCTATCTAGCTGTGTGTGTCTATCTAGCTGTGTGTGTCTATCTAGCTGTGTGTGTCTATCTAGCTGTGTGTGTCTAAACACTGTGTGTGTCTATCTAGCTGTGTGTGTCTATCTAGCTGTGTGTGTCTATCTAGCTGTGTGTGTCTATCTAGCTGTGTGTGTCTATCTAGCTGTGTGTGTCTATACACTGTGTGTGTCTATCTAGCTGTGTGTGTCTATCTAGCTGTGTGTTATTCTGTGTGTCTATCTAGCTGTGTGTGTCTATCTAGCTGTGTGTGTCTATCTAGCTGTGTGTGTCTATCTAACTGTGTGTGTCTATCTAGCTGTGTGTGTCTATCTAGCTGTGTGTGTCTATACACTGTGTGTGTCTATCTAGCTGTGTGTGTCTATACACTGTGTGTGTCTATACACTGTGTGTGTCTATCTAGCTGTGTGTGTCTATCTTGCTGTGTGTGTCTATCTAGCTGTGTGTGTCTATCTAGCTGTGTGTGTCTATACACTGTGTGTGTCTATACACTGTGTGTGTCTATCTACTGTGTGTGTCTATCTAGCTGTGTGTGTCTATACACTGTGTGTGTCTATCTAGCTGTGTGTGTCTATACACTGTGTGTGTCTATCTAGCTGTGTGTGTCTATCTTGCTGTGTGTGTCTATCTAGCTGTGTGTGTCTATCTAGCTGTGTGTGTCTATCTAACTGTGTGTGTCTTTCTAGCTGTGTGTGTCTATCTAGCTGTGTGTGTCTATCTACTGTGTGTGTCTATCTAGCTGTGTGTGTCTATCTAGCTGTGTGTGTCTATACACTGTGTGTGTCTATCTAGCTGTGTGTGTCTATCTACTGTGTGTGTCTATCTAGCTGTGTGTGTCTATCTAACTGTGTGTGTCTATACACTGTGTGTGTCTACTCACTGTGTGTGTCTAACTACTCTGTCTAACTACTGTGTGTCTATATACTCACTGTGTGTGTCTAACTACACTGTGTGTCTAACTACACTGTGTGTCTATATACTCACTGTGTGTGTCTAACTACACTGTCTAACTACTGTGTGTCTATATACTCACTGTGTGTGTCTAACTTCACAGTGTGTCTAACTACACTGTGTGTCTATCTAGCTGTCTACTCTGTCTATCTACTGTGTGTCTATCTGTCTATTAGCACTCACACGCACACAGACAAACTCTACTCACTCTGTGTGTGTCTAACTACTCATCATTGTCTATCTAACTGTGTCTATCTACTGTGTGTGTCTAACTACACTGTGTGTCTATCTAGCTGTCTACTCTGTCTATCTACTGTGTGTCTATCTGTCTATGAGCACTCACACGCACACAGACAAACTCTACTCACTCTGTGTGTGTCTAACTACACAGTGTGTCTAACTACACTGTGTGTCTATCTACTGTGTGTGTCTAACTACACAGTGTGTCTATCTAGCTGTCTACTCTGTCTATCTACTGTGTGTCTATCTGTCTATTAGCACTCACACGCACTCAGACAAACTCTACTCACTCACTCACTCTGTGTGTGTCTAACTAACTATGTGTTTATACACTCTGTGTGTCTATCTAACTATGTCTATATACTACTGTGTGTCTATCTAACTACACTGTGTGTCTATCTAACTACACTGTGCGTCTATATACTGTGTGTCTACTCTGTGTGTGTGTGTGTATACTTCTCTGTGTGTCTAACTACTCACTCTGTGTCTAACTAACTCAACAGGCTGTTCGTGAGTGAGTTGGTGAGTGAGTTGGTGAGTGAGTTGGTGAGTGAGTTGGTGAGTGAGTGAGTTGGTGAGTGAGTGAGTTGGTGAGTGAGTTGGTGAGTGAGTGAGTTGGTGAGTGAGTTGGTGAGTGAGTGAGTTGGTGAGTGAGTTGGTGAGTGGGTGAGTTGGTGAGTGAGTTGGTGAGTGAGTGAGTTGGTGAGTGAGTGAGTTGGTGAGTGAGTGAGTTGGTGAGTGAGTGAGTTGGTGAGTGAGTGAGTTGGTGAGTGAGTGAGTTGGTGAGTGAGTTGGTGAGTGAGTGAGTTGGTGAGTGAGTTGGTGAGTGAGTGAGTTGGTGAGTGAGTTGGTGAGTGGGTGAGTTGGTGAGTGAGTTGGTGAGTGAGTGAGTTGGTGAGTGAGTTGGTGAGTGAGTTGGTGAGTGGGTGAGTTGGTGAGTGAGTGAGTTGGTGAGTGGGTGAGTTGGTGAGTGAGTGAGTTGGTGAGTGAGTGAGTTGGGTGAGTGAGTTGGTGAGTGAGTGAGTTGGTGAGTGAGTTGGTGAGTGAGTTGGTGAGTGAGTGAG
The DNA here is from genome assembly GCA_018977245.1 of Lethenteron camtschaticum. Lineage (NCBI taxonomy): Eukaryota > Metazoa > Chordata > Hyperoartia > Petromyzontiformes > Petromyzontidae > Lethenteron > Lethenteron camtschaticum. The sequence continues at coordinate 11,117 of WFAB01003852.1, forward strand.
TGAGTGAGTTGGTGAGTGAGTTGGTGAGTGAGTGAGTTGGTGAGTGAGTGAGTTGGTGAGTGAGTGAGTTGGTGAGTGAGTGAGTGAGTGAGTTGGTGAGTGAGTTGGTGAGTGAGTGAGTTGGTGAGTGGGTGAGTTGGTGAGTGAGTTGGTGAGTGAGTGAGTTGGTGAGTGAGTGAGTTGGTGAGTGAGTGAGTTGGTGAGTGAGTTGGTGAGTGAGTGAGTTGGTGAGTGAGTTGGTGAGTGAGTTAGTTGGTGAGTGAGTTGGTGAGTGATTGAGTTGGTGAGTGAGTTGGTGAGTGAGTGAGTTGGTGAGTGAGTGAGTTGGTGAGTGAGTGAGTTGGTGAGTGAGTGAGTTGGTGAGTGAGTTGGTGAGTGAGTGAGTTGGTGAGTGAGTTGGTGAGTGAGTGAGTTGGTGAGTGAGTGAGTTGGTGAGTGAGTGAGTTGGTGAGTGAGTTGGTGAGTGAGTTGGTGAGTGAGTGAGTTGGTGAGTGAGTTGGTGAGTGAGTTGTGAGTGAGTTGGTGAGTGGGTTGGTGGGTGAGTTTGTGAGTGAGTTGGTGAGTGGGTTGGTGGGTGAGTGAGTGGGTGAGTGGGTGGGTGAGTGGGGTGAGTGGGTGAGTGGGTGAGTGGGTGGGTGAGTGAGTGGGTGAGTGGGTGGGTGAGTGGGTGAGTGAGTGAGTGAGTGGGTGGGTGGGTGGGTGAGTGAGTAAGTGGGTGAGTGAGTTGGTGAGTGAGTTGGTGAGTGAGTTGGTGAGTGAGTTGGTGAGTGGGGTTGGTGAGTGAGTGAGTTGGTGGTGAGTGGTGAGTGAGGAGTGGGTGGGTGAGTGGGTGA
>WFAB01003853.1:0-11938 GCA_018977245.1 Lethenteron camtschaticum
GTTGAGTGAGTGAGTGAGTGGTTGAGTGAGTTTGAGTGGTGGTTGAGCGAGTGAGTGGTTGAGCGAGTGAGTGGTTGAGTGAGTGAGTGGTTGATTGATTGAGTGAGTGAGTGGTTGAGTGAGTGAGTGAGTGGTTGAGTGAGTGAGTGGTTGGGGGGTGGTGGGAGTGAGTGGTTGAGTGAGTGAGTGGTTGATTGATTGAGTGAGTGAGTGGTTGAGTGAGTGAGGAGGGTTGATTGAGTGAGTGGTTGAGTGAGGGTGGTTGAGTGAGTGGTTGACTGAGTGGTTGACTGAGTGGTTGACTAAGTGGTGGAGTCACCCACAGGGTCGTGAGACAGAAACACCGTCTGCCCCACGAGGGGAGCGCGGGCCGAGAAGAACTTGAGCCAGCAGCGGACATCTTCGTCCGTGAGCAGAGGACTGCTGGAGAACGCCGGCTACACGGACACGCAGAGAGACACACAGACGGACACAGATAGATAGACACAGACACACACACAGATAGACACAGACACACACACAGATAGACACAGACACACACACAGACACACACAGTCTGTGTTTTTGTGTGTCTGTGTGTGTCTGTGTGTGTGTGTCGTGTGTGTCTGTGTCTGTGTGTGTGTGTCTGTGTCTGTGTGTGTGTGTCTGTGTGTGTGTGTGTCTGTGTGTGTGTCTGTGTGTGTGTGTGTCTGTGTGTGTGTGTCTGTGTGTGTGTGTCTGTGTGTGTGTCTGTGTGTGTGTGTGTGTCTGTGTGTGTGTGTGTGTCTGTGTGTGTGTGTCTGTGTGTGTGTCTGTGTGTGTGTGTCCACTCTCACCATGACGTGCACCCGTGCCCTGCCCTCTTCCATCAGCACGATGCCACCCATGCCCACCGCCTGCCTGCCCCCCCCGTAGCGCTCACACAGGGCAGCTCGCAAGCTGCCCACCAGGTTAGCACCACCACCACCACCGCCACAGCCACCACCGCCACCACCACCACGGGGATTAGCAGCACAAACCTCCAGCACCTACACACACACACAGACACACACACACACAGACACACACACACATACACACACACAGACACAGACACACACACACAGACACACACACACAGACACACACACACACATACACACACACAGACACACACACACACACAGACACACACACAGACACACACACACATACACACACACAGACACACACACACACACATACACACACACAGACACACACACAGACACACACACACAGACACACACGCGTAGTGGAGAGGCACGCAGATTACGATGATGATGACGATTATGATTACGATGATGATGATGATGATGATGATTACGATGATGATGATGATGATTACAATGATGATGATGATGATGATTACGATGATGATGATGATTACGATGATGATGATTACGATGATGATGACGATGATGATTACGATGATGATGATGATGATGATTACGATGATGATGATGATTACGATGATGATGATGATGATTACGATGATGATGATGATGATTACGATGATGACGATGATTACGATGATGATGATGATGATTACGATGATGATGATGATTACGATGATGATGATGATGATGATGATTACGATGATGACGATGATGATGATTACGATGATGATGATGATGATTACGATGATGATGATGATTACGATGATGACGATGATGATGATGCTGCTGCTGCTGTGAATTTTCCACGCGATGGCAATATCAGCCACTTCGTGGAGTGATAATATTTGCGATGGCCGGGTCATTGCTACGGGTCTCTGTGGGTGTCTGTGGGTTTATGTGGGTGTCTGTGGGTGTCTGTGGGTCTCTGTGGGTTTATGTGGGTTTCTGTGGGTTTCTGTGGGAGTTTGTGGTTCTCTATGGGTCTCTATGGGTGTCTATGGGTCTCTGTGGGTCTCCTTGGTGTCTATGGGTCTCTGTGGGTGTCTATGGGTCTCTGTGGGTGTCTATGGGTCTCTGTGGTGTCTGTGGGTGTCTCTGTGGGTGTCTATGGGTGTCTGTGGGTGTCTATGGTCTCTGTGGGTGTCTATGGGTCTCTGTGGGTGTCTATTGGTCTCTGTGTGTCTCTATGGGTCTCTGTGGGTCACTGTGGGTGTCTATGGTTCTCTATGGTGTCTATGGGTGTCTATGGGTCTCTGTGGGTCTCCTTGGTGTCTATGGGTCTCTGTGGGTGTCTGTGGGTGTCTATGGGTGTCTATGGGTGTCTATGGGTCTCTATGGGTGTCTATGGGTCTCTGTGGGTGTCTGTGTCTCTATGGGTCTCTGTGGGTGTCTATGGGTGTCTCTGTGTGTCTCTGTGGGTGTCTCTGTGGGTGTCTCTATGGGTCTCTGTGGGTCTCTGTGGGTCACCACGGACTCACCGGGCCCGGCAAACCGCGGCACACCAGCAGGTTGGTGAGCAACGCCGACTCACAGGAGTCGTAACGCGCCGTGACCGCCTCTACTCCACCTCCTGGTGCTCCACCTTCTGCTGCTCCACCATCACCTGGTCCACCTGCTGCTGCTCCACCACAGCACCACGAACCTCCACCTCCTCCACCACCAGCTCCACCACCTCCACCATCACCTGCTCCACCTGCTCCACCACAGCACCACGAAAACTCCACCTCCTCCTCCACCATCTCCACCTCCTCCTCCTCCACCAACACCATCACCACCATCACCTCCACCACCTCCACCATCACCACCACCACCTCCACCATCACCCTCACCTCCACCACCTCCACCATCACCTCCTCCACCACCTCCACCACCACCATCATCACCTCCATCTCCACCATCACCTCCACCACCTCCACCACCACAACCACCAACCTCCACCACCATCACCCTCACCTCCACCATCACCACCACCCTCACCTCCATCACCTCCACCCTCACCTCCACCATCTCCACCATCTCCACCACCTCCACCTCCTCCTCCACCTCCTCCAGCGCTAGTGGTGGACTCTGGGTACCGGATCTTGGCGTACCAGGAGCGGTTCACCAGGGCGCGCTCCCCGCTGGGCGCCAGCAGGTTCGGCATCAGCTGTGTCACGTGGGGGGGGGGGGGGGGGGGGGAGACGTGGAAAAGTAGCGGATGATGGTGGTGGTGGTGTCTTCTTGGTTCTTTCGGTAAAGTCACGTAGAAGGGAAGTAATAAAATAATAAAAATAAACATAATATGTTTTATTTTTTTATTATGTTTTATTTTTATTATTTTATTACTTCCCTTCTACGTGACTTTACCGAAAGAACCAAGAAGATGAATCCCTGCAGTCACGAAAGCTTTAAATCGAAATATGGTGGTGGTGGTTGTTGTGGTGGTTGTTGTGGTGATGGCGGTGGTGGTGGTGGTGATCGGTGGTTGTTGTGATAATGGTGGTGATGGTGGTGGTGATTGTGATCGGTGGTTGTTGTGGTGATGACATTGATGGTGGAGGTGATGGTGGTTGTGGTGGTGGTGGTGATAGTGGTGGGGAGGTGGTGATGGTGATGGTTGTGGTGGTGATGGTGGTGATGGTGGTGGTGGTGATAGTGGTGGTGATGACATTGATGGTGGTGGTGATGGTGGTGGTGGTGCTGACATTGATGGTGGAGGTGATGGTGGTTGTGGTGGTGGTGGTGATAGTGGTGGGGAGGTGGTGATGGTGATGGTTGTGGTGGTGATGGTGGTGATGGTGGTGATGGTGGTGGTGGTGATAGTGGTGGTGATGACATTGATGGTGGTGGTGATGGTGGTGGTGGTGCTGACATTGATGGTGGAGGTGATGGTGGTTGTGGTGGTGGTGATGGTGGTGGTAACATTGATGGTGGAGGTGATGATTGTGGTGGTGATGGTGGTTGTGGTGGTGGTTGTGGTTGTTGTGGTGGTGGTGATAGTGGCGGTGGTGGTGATGACATTGATGGTGGAGGTGATGGTGGTGATGGTGGTGGTGATGATCAGTGGTTGTTGTGGTGATAGTGGTGGTGATGACATTGATGGTGGAGGTGATGGTGGTGATAATTGTGGTGGTGATGGTGGAGAGGTGGTGGTGGTGGTGGTTGTGGTGGTGGTGATGGTAACGGAGCTGGTGGTGATCTGCTGGTGGTGGTGAGGATCTGCTGGTGAGGAGCTACTGGTGAGTAGCTGGTGGTGGTGAGGAGGAGGCTGCCACTCGCCTCGGCGTTGGTGCCGACCACCGCGGCGCTGGCGGCTCCGGCGCCGACGAGGAAACCTCCGGGGAGACCCACGAGCCGAGCCACTCGGCACAGATCGTACACCTACACAGAAACACACACACACAGACCTTACACACACACACAGACACACACACACACCTACACAGGCACACACACAGACACACAGACACACACACAGACACACACACAGACACACACACAGACCCACACACAGACCCACATACAGGCACACAGACACACACACAAGCCCACACACACACACATACACACAGACCCACACACACACAGACACACAGACCCACACACAGACACACACACACACACACAGACCCACACACACAACATATACACAGACCCACACACACACAGACGCACACAGACCCACACACAGACACACACACAGACCCACACACACAGACCCACACACACACACAGACCCACACACACACACACAGACACACACACACAGACCCACACACACACATACACACAGACCCACACACACACAGACCCACATAGACACACACAGAGACACACACACAGACCCACACACACACAGACCCACATAGACACACACAGAGACACACACACACAAACACACACAAACACACACACACACAGACCCATACACAGACACACACAGAGACACACACAATCCCACACACAGACACACAGACCTACACACAAACCCACAGACACACAGACCCACAGACACACACACAGACACACACAGACACACACACACAGACCCACAAACACACACAGAACCACACACACAGACCAAGTGTGTGAGTGAGTGTGAGTGAGTGTGAGTGAGTGGGTGAGTGTACTGGTGAGTGAGTGGTGAGTGTACAGGTGAGTGGTGAGTGTACTGGTGAGTGGGTGAGTGGGTGAGTGTACTGGTGAGTGTACAGGTGAGTGTACTGGTGAGTGTACTGGTGAGTGGGTGAGTGGGTGAGTGTACTGGTGAGTGTACTGGTGAGTGGGTGAGTGGGTGAGTGTACTGGTGAGTGTACAGGTGAGTGTACTGGTGAGTGTACTGGTGAGTGGGTGAGTGGGTGAGTGTACAGGTGAGTGTACAGGTGAGTGTACAGGTGAGTGTACAGGTGAGTGTACTGGTGAGTGGGTGAGTGTACAGGTGAGTGTACAGGTGAGTGTACTGGTGAGTGTACAGGTGAGTGGTGAGTGTACTGGTGAGTGGTGAGTGTACAGGTGAGTGTACAGGTGAGTGGTGAGCAGGACAGACGCTCACCTTCCGTGTCCAGGGAACCGGTACCAGGTAGGGGACCCCTCCAACATCCACGATACACGGCTCACCACAGAGACCTGCTCACCCTCACCAGTGAGTGGTGAGTGGGTGGGTCAGTGGTGAGTGGGTGAGTGGGTGAGTGAGTGGGTGGGTGGGTGGGTGAGTGGGTGAGTGGGTGGGTGAGTGGGTGGGTGAGTGGGTGGGTGAGTGAGTGGGTGGGTGGGTGAGTGAGTGGGTGGGTGGGTGGGTGAGTGAGTGAGTGAGTGGGTGGGTGGGTGGGTGGGTGAGTGAGTGAGTGGGTGAGTGAGTGGGTGGGTGGGTGGGTGAGTGGGTGAGTGGGTGGGTGGGTGGGTGAGTGAGTGGGTGAGTGAGTGGGTGAGTGGGTGGGTGAGTGGGTGGGTGGGTGAGTGAGTGAGTGGGTGGGTGGGTGGGTGGGTGAGTGGGTGGGTGAGTGGGTGGGTGGGTGGGTGAGTGAGTGAGTGGGTGGTGAGTGGGTGGGTGAGTGGGTGAGTGGGTGGGTGGGTGAGTGGGTGGGTGGGTGGGTGAGTGGGTGGGTGAGTGGGTGGGTGGGTGAGTGAGTGGGTGGGTGGGTGAGTGAGTGGGTGGGTGGGTGGGTGAGTGGGTGGGTGGGTGAGTGGGTGAGTGAGTGAGTGGGTGGGTGGGTGAGTGGGTGAGTGGGTGAGTGAGTGGGTGGGTGGGTGGGTGAGTGGGTGAGTGGGTGGGTGGGTGAGTGGGTGAGTGGGTGAGTGAGTGGGTGGGTGGGTGGGTGAGTGGGTGAGTGGGTGGGTGGGTGAGTGGGTGAGTGAGTGGGTGGGTGGGTGAGTGAGTGGGTGAGTGGGTGAGTGGGTGAGTGGGTGGGTGGGTGAGTGGGTGAGTGGGTGAGAGGGTGAGTGGTGTGGGTGAGTGGGTGGGTGAGTGAGTGGGTGGGTGAGTGGGTGGGTGGGTGAGTGGGTGAGTGGGTGGGTGAGTGAGTGGGTGAGTGGGTGAGTGGGTGGGTGAGTGGGTGGGTGGGTGAGTGAGTGAGTGGGTGGGTGGGTGAGTGGGTGAGTGGGTGGGTGAGTGAGTGGGTGGGTGGGTGAGTGGGTGGGTGAGTGGGTGGGTGGGTGGGTGGGTGGGTGGGTGAGTGGGTGGGTGAGTGGGTGAGTGAGTGGGTGAGTGGGTGAGTGGGTGAGTGAGTGGGTGGGGTGGGTGGGTGAATTGTGAGTGGGTGGGTGGGTGAGTGAGTGAGTGGGTGGGTGGGTGGGTGAGTGGGTGGGTGGGTGGGTGAGTGGGTGGGTGGGTGGGTGGGTGAGTGGGTGGGTGGGTGGGTGAGTGGGTGGGTGGGTGGGTGAGGGGGTGGGTGGGTGAGGGGGTGGGTGAGTGAGTGAGTGTGTGAGTGGGTGAGTGGGTGAGTGAGTGGGTGAGTGGGTGAGTGAGTGGGTGAGTGAGGGGGTGGGTGAGTGAGTGAGTGGGTGGGTGGGTGAGTGGGTGAATGGTGAGTGGGTGGGTGGGTGAGTGGGTGGGTGAGTGGGTGGGTGAGTGGGTGAGTGGGTAAGTGAGTGGGTGAATGAGTGAGTGGGTGGGTGGGTGAGTGGGTGAATGTTGAGTGGGTGAGTGGGTGGGTGAGTGGGTGGATGAGTGGGTGAGTGAGTGAGTGGGTGAGTGAGTGTGTGGGTGAGTGAGTGGGTGAATGAGTGAGTGGGTGGGTGGGTGAGTGAGTGGGTGGGTGAGTGAGTGGGTGAGTGAGTGAGTGGGTGGGTGGGTGAGTGAGTGGGTGGGTGGGTGGGTAGGTGGGTGGGTGGGTGGGTGAGGGGGTGGGTGGGTGAGGGGGTGGGTGAGTGAATGAGTGTGTGAGTGGGTGAGTGGGTGAGTGAGTGGGTGAGTGAGTGGGTGAGTGAGTGAGTGAGTGGGTGGGTGGGTGGGTGAGTGGGTGGGTGGGTGAGTGGGTGGGTGGGTGAGTGAGTGGGTGAGTGGGTGGGTGGGTGAGTGAGTGAGTGTGTGAGTGGGTGGGTGAGTGGTGAGTGGGTGAGTGGCGAGTGGGTGAGTGGTGGGTGAGTGAGTGGGTGAGTGAGTGAGTGGGTGGGTGAATGAGTGAGTGGGTAGTGAGTGAGTGAGTGGGTGAATGAGTGAGTGGGTGGGTGAGTGGTGAGTGGGTGAGTGGCGAGTGAGTGAGTGGGTGAATGAGTGAGTGTGTGAGTGGGTGGGTGAGTGGGTGAGTGAGTGAGTGGGTGAATGAGTGAGTGGGTGAGTGGGTGGGTGAGTGGGTGAGTGGGTGGGTGAGTGGGTGAGTGGGTGGGTGAGTGAGTGGGTGAATGAGTGAGTGGGTAGGTGAGTGGGTGAGTGGTGAGTGAGTGAGTGAGTGGTGAGTGGGTGAGTGAGTGGGTGGGTGGGTGAGTGGGTGAGTGGGTGGGTGAGTGGGTGGGTGAGTGGGTGAATGAGTGAGTGGGTGAGTGGGTGGGTGAGTGGGTGGGTGAGTGGGTGGGTGAATGAGTGAGTGGGTAGGTGAGTGAGTGAGTGGTGAGTGAGTGAGTGGTGAGTGGGTGAGTGGGTGGGTGGGTGAGTGGGTGAGTGAGTGGGTGAGTGGGTGAGTGGGTGGGTGAGTGGGTGAGTGAGTGGGTGAGTGGGTGAGTGGGTGGGTGGGTGAGTGGGTGGGTGAGTGGGTGGGTGAGTGGGTGGGTGGGTGGGTGAGTGGGTGGGTGAGTGAATAGGTGATTGGGTGAGTGACTGGGTGAGTGGGTGAGTGGGTGAGTGGGTGAATGAGTGAGTGGGTGAATGAGTGAGTGAGTGGGTGAGTGGGTGGGTGGGTGGGTGAGTGGGTGGGTGGGTGAGTGAATAGGTGACTGGGTGAGTGACTGGGTGAGTGACTGGGTGAGTGGGTGAGTGGTGAGTGAGTGGTGAGCGGGTGATCTGCCTTACCCGGGGCTGCGCAGTTGAACGGAGGTTGCGTGAGGTCTGGGCACGGAACGACGGACACCATCACCTCCGAAAAGTCCCGCTTCAATCCCTGGGCCAGGACTGGTGGTGGTAGTTGTGGTGGTGGTGGTTGTGGTGGTGGTTGTGTTAGTGGTGGAGGTGGTGTTAGTGGTGGTGTTTGTGGTGGTTGTGGAGGTGATGGTGTTGGTGGTGGTTGTGATGGAGGTTGTGATGGAGGTTGTGGTGGAAGTTGTGGTGGTGGTTCTGGTGGAGGTTGTGGTGTTGGTGGTGTTGGTGGTGGAAGTTGTGCTGGTTGTGCTGGTTGTGGTGGAGGTTGTGGTGGTGGTTGTGGTGGAGGTGGTGGTGGTTGTGGAGGTTGTGGTGGTGTATAAAGTTGTGGTGGTGTTAGTGGTGGAGTTGGTGGTGGTGTTGGTGGTTTTGGTGGTGGTAGTGGTGGTGGTGTAAAAAGTTACACTAACAATGATGACGTCATAACAAGTTTATAATATAAAGTTACACTAACAATGACGTCATAACAAGTTTATATTATAAAGTTACAGTAACAATTATGACGTCATAACAAGTTTACATTATAAAGTTACACTAACAACGATGACGTCATAACAAGTTAATATAAAGTTACACTACCAATAATGACGTCATAACAAGTTTATATTATAAAGTTACACTAACAATTATGACGTCATAACAAGTTTATAATATAAAGTTACACAAACAATGATGACGTCATAAGTTTATATTATAAAGTTACAGTAACAATTATGAAGTAATAACAAGCTTATATTATAAAGTTACACTAGTAATGACGAGCTAATAACAAGTTTATGTTATAAAGTTACAAAGATAAAGATTCGTTAACAAAGCGACTAACCGCTTCAGCGGTGCGGCCCAATGCGAGAAAGTGAGGAGATTTTAAGATTTAAATTGTAACAACAAAATAGCGATAACACCCAAAAATAGCGATAACACCCAAAAATAGCGACTTATTTACGAGCTTACAATCTTACAGCGCCGTTTTATATTCATTGGTAACTTTTAAAACGTAATAAAATAACGTTTTTATAAAACTAGGCCGCACCGCCTCGCCACGCACCCCCCCCTACTTTCCTAGTCCTCCCGCCGGCGTCAAGCAAGGAAACCCCGCAACGCGCACCAAGGCAAGCCCGTAGGCCTCGGGCCTACTCGTCGGTCTCGCGATAATCTATAAAAGTTGCATAAAAACGTTAAATCTTTAAAAGTTATCAAGTTTAATAGAATTAAACAACGACCTTCGCTGAGCTCCTGCAGAGACGGGACGTGGAGCTCCTGTTGCTGAACATTATCGTAGTTTGCTGACTCATCCATCATCGCTTCAACGTTGAATCAATCGGCCCCACGGAGGACGTGCCGTCAGGAGATGGAGCGTCCAAATGGATTTGGCGATCCGTGAGCGAGCGATCCATCTCCTGAGGAGATGACGACGACTTAGGGACCAGGGGGGAGACCTCCATCCAGCAGTGGAGTGATCCTGGCCAGTGAATGAGATTCCTAGGCACAGGACCACCCATCAGGAGATGGAGCGGCCAAATGGATTTGGCGATCCGTGAGCGAGCGATCCATCCTCTGAGGAGATGACGACGACTTAGGGACCAGGGGGGAGACCTCCATCCAGCAGTGGAGTGATCCTGGCCAGTGAATGAGATTCCTAGGCACAGGACCACCCATCAGGAGATGGAGCGTCCAAATGGATTTGGCGATCCGTGAGCGAGCGATCCATCCCCTGAGGAGATGACGACGACTTAGGGACCAGGGGGAGACCTCCATCCAGCAGTGGAGTGATCCTGGCCAGTGAATGAGATTCCTAGGCACAGGACCACCCATCAGGAGATGGAGCGGCCAAATGGATTTGGCGATCCGTGAGCGAGCGATCCATCTCCTGAGGAGATGACGACGACTTAGGGACCAGGGGGGAGACCTCCATCCAGTAGTGGAGTGATCCTGGCCAGTGAATGAGATTCCTAGGCACAGGACCACCCATCAGGAGATGGAGCGGCCAAATGGATTTGGCGATCCGTGAGCGAGCGATCCATCCTCTGAGGAGATGACGACGACTTGGGGACCAGGGGGGAGACCTCCATCCAGCAGTGGAGTGATCCTGGCCATTGATTGAGATTCCCAGGTACAGATCCACCCGTCAGGAGATGGAGCGGCCAAATGGATTTGGCGATCCAGGAGCGACCGATCCATCTACTGAGGAGATGGTGATGACTTAGGGACCAGGGGGGAGGCCTCCATCCAGCAGTGGAGTGATCCTGGCCAGTGAATGAGATTCCTAGGTACAGAACCACCCGTCCGGAGATGGATCGGTGAAATTGATTTGACGATCCATCCCCCACCACTCGCCCCACCACTCCCCTCCCCCACCCACCCCACGTGTCCCACAGAGACTTTTTTGTTTTCCGATTTCGCACTGCGCATGCGCGAGCCGCTGCCTACACGTGGACTTCTGAGATCGCCGCCCTCCCGGGACTCCCCTAGGTCGACTCAGCCTCGAATTAGTAAACACCACCCCGCACACTAACACACACGCACTAACACACACACTAACACACCCGCACTAACACACGCACTAACACACCCGCACTAACACTAACACACTCTTAACACACACACTAACACACACACAGTCGGTGAGTGGGTGGATGGGTGGGTGAGTTGAGTTGGTGAGTGAGTTGGTGAGTGGGTGGGTGAGTGGGTGGGTGAGTGGGTTGGTGAGTGGGTGGGTGGGAGAGTGGGTGGGTGAGTGGGTGGGTGGGTGAGTGGGTGGGTGGGTGAGTGGGTTGGTGAGTGGGAGAGTGGGTGGGTGAGTGGGTGGGTGGGTGAGTGAGTGAGTGGGTGAGTGGGTGGGTGGGTGAGTGAGTGGGTGGGTGAGTGAGTGGGGTGGATGGGTGGGTGGGTGAGTGAGTGAGTGAGTGGGTGGGTGGGTGGGTGAGTGGGTGGATGGGTGGGTGAGTGGGTGGATGGGGTGGGTGAGTGGGTGGGTGAGTGGGGTGGGTGGGTGGGTGAGTGGGTGGGTGGGTGAGTGGGTGGGTGGGTGAGTGGTTGAGTGGGTGGGTGGGTGAGTGGTTGAGTGGGTGGGTGGGTGAGTGGGTTGGTGAGTGGGTTGGTGGGTGGGTGGGTGAGTGAGTGAGTAGGTGGGTGGAATAGGTGGGTGAGTGAGTGGGTGAGTGAATGGTTGAGTGAGTGGGTGAGTGAGTGGGTGGGTGAGTGGGTTGGTGAGTGGGTGGGTGAGTAGGTGGGTGAGTAGGTGTGGTGAGTGGGTGGGTGAGTAGGTGGGTGAGTAGGTGGGTGAGTGGGTGGTTGAGTGAGTGGGTGGTTGAGTGGGTGGGTGGGTGGGTGGGTGAGTGAGTGGGTGGGTGGGTGAGTGGGTGAGTGAGTGGGTGGGTGGGTGAGTGAGTGGGTGGGTGAGTGAGTGGGTGGATGGGTGGGTGGGTGAGTGAGTGAGTGAGTGGGTGGGGTGGGGAGTGGGTGTGAATGGGTGGGTGAGTGGGTGGATGGGTGGGTGAGTGGGTGGATGGGTGGGTGAGTGGGTGGGAGTGGGTGGGTGGGTGGGTGAGTGGGT
>WFAB01003854.1:0-5000 GCA_018977245.1 Lethenteron camtschaticum
CTCAACACTGCCCACAGACTCAACACTGCCCACAGACTCAACACTGCCCATAGACTCAGCACTGCCCACAGACTCAACGCTGTCCATAGACTCAACACTGCCCATTGACTCAACACTGCACCATAGACTCAACACTGCCCATAGACTCAACACTACCCATAGACTCAGCACTGCAAATAGACTCAACGCTGCCCATAGACTCAGTACTGCCCATAGACTCAACGCTGCCCATAGACTCAACGCTGCCCATAGACTCAGCACTGCACCACAGACTCAACACTGCCCATAGACTCAACACTGCCCATAGACTCAACACTGGCCATAGACTCAACGCGGCTCATAGACTCAACACTGCCCACAGACTCAGCATTGCCCATAGACTCAACACTGCACCATAGACTCAACACTGCCCATAGACTCAACGCTGCCCATAGACTTAGCATTGTCCATAGACTCAACACTGCCCATAGACTCAGCACTGCCCATAGACTCAACACTGCCCATAGACTGAACGCTCCCCATGAACTCAACACTGCCCACAGACTCAGCATTGCCCATAGACTCAACACTGCCCATAGACTCAGCACTGCCCATTGACTCAAAACTGCCCATAGCCTTAGCATTGTCCATAGACTCAACACTGCCCCATAGACTCAGCATTGCCCATAGACTCAACGCTGCCCATAGACTCAACGCTGCCCATAGACTTAACACTGCCCATAGACTCAACGCTGCACATAGACTCAACGCTGCCCATAGACTCAACACTGCCCATAGACTCAACACTGCTCATAGACTCAGCACTGCCCATAGACTCAACGCTGCCCATAGACTCAGCATTGCCCATAGACTCAACATTGCCCATAGACTTGTAATGAGAGCGCCATCGCCTGGATTATTAATGGGGCATGTTTTTAATTCTACAGTCATACTTATGCCTAGTGGGGTTTATATCTGGGTGAAAGCTGAGAAGCGGTTCCACCAGGGAGGCTTCGGGAACGTTCGGGAATTCATCTTCTTGGTTCTTTCGGTAAAGTCACGTAGAAGGGAAATAATTAAATAATAAAAATAAAACATAACTAAATAATTCTCACGACGTTTCGGCCACAACGCAAGCAGCCGTCCTCAGGTGAAGACCAGGTCTGTCGGGGAGACAGCGTCTGAATGAAACACCACCACGCTTGGAGCGTCTATTTAAGCTGGGTTGGAAGGGGGGAAGGGCGCCTTGACAAAATAATTTGCATATCAAGAGGAATTTTGCATATTTATGGGAAATGCAGATATGTGATTAGTACTACTTGTGAAATACGTAAGAGATGGGCGGGGGGTTTCAAAGTCATATTATGCCCGTGCATTATGCAGGATTAGCATCATCAAAGGGAGGGTATAGGGGTAGCATTAATAAAGGGAAGGAATGTTAATAGTTTGTTATTATACAATCTGCTATACACTATACCATTAACCGTCGAGTGAAAGATACTAAGAGAAAGCAACGAAATATGTCAATGGGAGAGTGGTAGTATGAGACTTGCAGCGGAGCAAAGAATCCATTCCCTGCGGAGAATACAAGATATATAGTCAATGCCAATGAGTGGATTGCGGTCTGAAAGTCACCGTAAACGTGAACACAATCAGTTAAGATCCAAAATGGTTTATTACGTCCTTCCAATGATTGCTGAGCCAGAATCCATCTTCTCGGTTGAAATTGTCTCTGTGTTTGTATATGTGGATCGCCTCATGAACGAATCTCTCATGGTAGCCAGATGGCTTGCAGAGAACCTCTGTCTTGGAGAAGTCAATGTCATGTGAGCCCACTGAATTGTAACAGTGATCTGCCACGGCTGAGGTGTTTGTCCTACCGTGTTTCAGGTCTGCTTTATATTCACGGATGCGGTCCGAGACATGTCGTTTGGTTTCTCCAATGTAACTGCTACCACAGAGGCAACTTAGTTTGTAGACGCCAGGGTACTGTATGTCTGGAACCACATCTTTTACAGACGGGACCAGATCACGGATTTTATGTACTGTGTTGAATCGGACCTGGATCTTGTGTTTAATCAGGATTTTGGAGATCTTTTTTGTGACCCCAGTAATGTAGGGTAAGGTGATGGTTTTGAAAGGCTCCTCAACAGGATCCTTCTTGATGGTTGGAGTAATGGCTTTGCGGATTGTGTAGTCGGAGTAACCATTAGCCTTAAGAGCATGGCGTACGTGTTTGAGTTCACCGGCAATGTGTTCCTGGTCGGAGATGCATTGGGCTCTATAGTATAGAGTCTTGATGAGGGAATTCTTCTGGGATGGATGGTGGTGGCAGTCCGGTTTTAGGTAAGCATCCGTATGGGTGGCTTTCCTGTAGACAGAGTGACTCATTGAACCATCAGGTCTCCTTTTAATTAGGACATCCAAAAAGGGTAGCTTGCCATCTTTTTCGACTTCCATGGTGAATCTGATGGCTGGGTGTATGGAATTGATGTGGTCGAGAAATTGGTCTAGAGCAGGCCGGCCATGTGGCCAGATGACAAAAATGTCATCTACGTACCTCTTCCATAAGGTCGGGCGTAGAGTGGCAGTCTGGATGGCGTCAGTCTCAAATTTCTCCATGAACACTTTGGCTACAACCGGAGATAGGGGGGAGCCCATTGGGGTGCCCTCAGTTTGTGTGTAGAAAGTTCCATTCCAGGTGAAGTATGTATTGGTTAAGCAGTGTCTCACCAGGGGGGTACCCCAGTATTCAGTCCTTGATGAATCAAGTCTTCAATGATTACGATGGTGTCAGGTACAGGAACTTTGGTGAATAAGGAAACCACATCAAAACTGACAAGCAGGTCGTCTGGGGACAGGGAAATTCCCTTGATTGTCGATACCAGGTCAGTGGAGTTTAGTACCGCAGAGGTGGTTTTTCCAGTGAAAGGCCACAGGATTTCAGACGAAAAACGAGCCAGTTTGTAGGTGGGGGAGTTGATAGTAGAGACAATGGGACGAAGAGGTGTATCTTTTTTATGTATCTTTGGCAAGCCATATAATCTTGGTGGCCTGGCTGCAGAAGGTTTCAACGAGAACTGTTTGGTTTGATCAATTAATGCGGTTGAATCAGAAATGATTTTGTTGGTTTTAATGACCAGGCTGTTGGTGGGGTCTCTTTTTAAATCCTTTATATTAAGTTCGCTTGCTTGCTTGCATGCTTGCTTGTTTGCTTACGACCGTGCAAATCTTTCGGTCGTTTTTTAACCCACTTCCCGTGATCCAATCGAGCTGACATTTTGCACACAGACTCGTTGTGCGAGACAATTAATGTTCGTGAAAAATTTTTTCCAAATTTTACACTGTTTATGGAAAACAAATTAAATATTTAATTACCAATTGCTTAATGGTGGCAGACAATCATCTGACCCATAGGTGGCAGCCATCTCAAGCCAGAGGACGAGAGGACTCTAGCCGCCACGCATATAAAGGATTTATAGTGAAAAACTTTGTTTTTACGGGTTTACTTGTTATTTTGTATAGCTGCCGTCGTTGAGTAGTTCTTGAATTTTGTTGCTGTATTCTATTTTGTCCATGATGACAGTGGCATTGCCTTTGTCGGCTGAGAGGATGACAATGTCATCCCTCTTTTTAAATTGAGCTAATTCAAAACGTTCATCTTTACTGATGTTGCTAGCTGGCATCTTAGCGTTTTTGAGGGTTGCAGTGAGGTTGCAAATGGCGAGCGGAGGAGGCTCGTGAAGGACGCCGCTGCTACTGGGCAGTTGGAGGCAGTCGCCCTCCAGCAACAACGGAAAGCAGAGGAGCGACGCTCACAACAACGAGCGGAGCGCCGGGCGGCTAAAACACGGCGAGTTGGCAGCTGGTGTGCATCTACCGGTCATCTCAGTCAGTCAACCCATGGCACCTTCTGGGTCTGTCCCGTGACCTCCTCCTACCGGCAAGCCTTCGACACTTCATGTCCTCAAAGGGGCCGTCCATAAATGACGTCACACACCTAGGGGGGGGGGGTCAGACATTTGTGACGATGTGTGACGAGGGGGGGGGGGGTGAGAAATGTGACGTCACATCCAAATGCGCAACTTTGAATGAATATAGACAACACGTTCTACTTAATTAAATAGACTTTTCAATAAATGTTTTCTCCTCCAACATCAGAGTGCAGCGCCACATTAAACACGCACTACAATGACAATAGTTCAAAGCGATTTGAGGTATGTTTTATTTGGGGGGGCAGAGCTTTGTGACGTCATATTTGAGGGGGGGGGGGTCTGACTATTTGTGACGCCGTGTGATGAGGGGGGGGGTCAAAAATCGTCAAAAATCGCGTGACGTCATTATGGATACGGCCCCAAAGTGCACGTAGCCTGGCACAAGCGCCGTGGTGACGTCACCGCCGCCTAGTGGCGATTGGCGGTGGTTGTTTTGTGTGTTCTCCCCCTGGGGAGCGGTGGTGCTAGTGGTTAGCGCTACGCTGCGCTACGAACCTGGCGACCCGATTCCGAGTTCGATTCCCGCTCACGGCCCAACACCGAACCGGTCCTGGGCATCCGACAAGGTCGACTCAGCCTCAAATGAGTACCTGGTGCAGTGTGTAAACATCGTCACTAGGGAGACAAAGACGGTCGGACGTGGTGCTGGCCACCCACCCCCTCGTGTACCGTTCCGGCCTTCATAGGTGCTCGCTAACAGCACTTGCCCCTACAGTCTGTTAAGGCTACACGGCGGAATCGAACCCAGGCACTTGTTGATGTGAGGCTCGCCGCCGCCGCCGCTGCCGATTGTTGCTCGTTCTGCAAAGAGTCTTGCCGAGTTAACCCTCATCATCATCATCATCGTCGTCATCATCGTCATCATCGTCATTATCATCGTCGTCATCGTCATCATCGTCGTCATCATCATCGTCGTCATCATCGTCATCATCATCATCGTCATCATCGTCATCATCATCGTCGTCATCATTATCATCGTCGTCGTCATCATCATCGACATCATCATCGTCATCATCGTCATCATCA
>WFAB01003855.1:0-11925 GCA_018977245.1 Lethenteron camtschaticum
TTTGTTTGCCCGTCTTGAATTGGCTGAACGCCGTATGAACCTGAAAACTCAATTTTCCTGTTCACGAATACGGCCTGAACACCGTGCGGGTTGACAGCGACGATGCAAGTAGTGGAGTCACAAAATAGAGAAGCAATATGGAGGTCACTGGCCGCCTGTCAGCACTCAGCTCGATATCTTCTCTTACCACATCATTCCATCTCTTCTCCAGACCGTGCTGCCTCCGGCTTAGCCCATTGATGTCAACCCACATGGCTGAACAGAGAAATTGAGTTTTCAGGTCCATATGGCATACAGCTGTTTCAATACAGGAAAAAAAAACACTTTTATTATCACATCAAATTTGATTCATTCTGGGGTCAAAACAATCAATGTTCTTTTTTTTGAGTGCAATGAAAGTGTGTGCATTGCAAAACTCGTTTCTTACCTAGTAATGTTTTCAAGCTGCATCAGTATATGTAATTTCTGCGGTCTGAACGAGAACTCTTCCACCACCCACGCCTCTGCGAGGTTGGTAGAGCAGCCCTGACCACGGCCCAATCCGCCTTGCGGTAGTGGCCCCAACAAATGGAGTCCCACACTGCAAGTAAATGGATTACTTTGGGTTGATTGGTAATCGATTACTGGGCACGGCGGTACGACGCGCCTGTAGCGATTACTTTATCAGAATATTTATTTATACTGCAGGAGGAATCCGATGAGCTGTGTGCGTGGGGGTGAAGTTTGACCATACTTCACCACGCCGGTCAGTGCGGCTTGCTGAAGGGACCAAGAGGACATCTCTCCCCTCCACGGCGTTGTGCGGAGTCTCGAGACGCGCCCCGAATTGAGAGGCGTTAAAAAAACTGTGCCAGCTGCAGTGACGATAATCAACAACGTGGACACGAACCTTTGAGATATTCACTCAAAACTGCTCTAGAGGAGTTGTACACCCCTAGCTGCCACTGCTATGCAGTGGCCTGAAATCAAATGTATCGTTCCGGATGACCGCTGCAAAGTATGATCTTGAGTTTTGATTATAGTGTGCTGATCTTTAAAGGCGCATTGAAAAATGATGATAGGCCTGCTGATACTCCAGCTGTTATGGAGTGACTAATGCTGCCAGCTATTGCTGCAAAGTTTTGTCGTACATGTTATGTATATCGTTTACTGTTAAATTTTAATCATAGTTCATATGATCACTGTTACGTTGTTTTTGTAGCTTTATTTTGGTGATTTCGAAGGTGTATGGTTTGGCAATGTTTGTTTGTTGAAGTGCCGAGTTAGCCTGATAACTTTGATCTAAATTATCTTATGGTTCTTTGAATTGCATCCCACTGGGATTTTTGCACACAGCGTTGATATACGGTGCTTTTTTCTGGAAGATTTTGCTGTTTTTTCCTGGATGTTTCTATTGCGCGTCGTCACTTTAAGATGTTCTTTGTTCATGTTTTTGTTTGTTGCAGTTGCACCCTAGTTAAGAGCCACATGGCTCACAGGCTATACCTAACACATGTGTTGTGTGGTGCACGACGACTCGGAGGCAGATTTCCAGGTAAGGGCTTACACCGTTTATTTAACACAAGGGGATAGCACTAAACCCCAGAGGTCGGTCTCCCTACACTCGGTCCTTCACGTGGACCTTCGGCTCTGTGTGTCCCTCACCTCGGCTATCTCTTGGGCTCTCTCACTCGAGTCGGGACGGGGGTTCAGCCAACACCGCTCGACTGAGGAGAGCAGCACCCCAGTGACTTAGCTGGCTCTTGCCGACTTCCTTGAGCCCTACCCCTGGCAATCTCTTCGGTTCTCCTACTCGTAGAACCCGGACGGGCGATCAGCCAACACCGTCCGGTCACCAGCAGGAGAGACCTTCTTCAGACGCTCACCATCCCGGGCTCCCACAACGACCCTGCTTTCGTCACGGGGTCCACCTCAAGTAGCTGCCGCGACATGACGTCATCGCCCCTCGCAGCGCGCATGACGTCACGTCGTCAGACTTCTCCTCTACACATGAAACTGAAAACCACGTGGTTAACACGCGCACTCGCTGTGGTTCATAACGAGGTTGACATCAGAGGGTGCCCACAGACCAACCCAGCAGCTTAAATATACGCTGCCAAGCGTGGTGGTGTTCATTCAGACGCTGTCTTTCCGACAGACCTGTTCTTCACCTGAGGACGGCTGCTTGCGTTGTGGCCGAAACGTCGTGATAATTATTTTATTATGTTTTATTTGTATTATTTTATTATTTCCATTCTACGTGACTTTACCGAAAGTACCAAGAAGATGAATCCCTGCAGTCACGAAAGCTTAAAATCGAAATTTATGCGCCCACAGATTTTGTTCCCCCGTTTCTGCGTCTTTACCCCCAGCTTTTGGCCGCAGCACACACGAGGGAGTGGCTGTGGTGCCACGGCAGCGGAGCAACTCGGCCGGCGCTACCCTCTCCTCGCACCCCCCCCCCCCCCACGAACGCACGCACGCCCCCACTAAACACTCACATGCACCCCCGTAGGGTCTCGAGGGGGGCCACCTGGTACGACGGGCTTTTACGCGAGGACCCCCTAGCAGGGATGTTCCACGGTTTCCCCGGACCAGGAGATTGGCCGAACCCCCTCCCCAGGCCGGATTACATGGTGGCCCCCCCCAAAGCAGATGCCCTACGGACAACGTCTACAGTGGGGTGGGGTGGGGGAAGATCTCCGCGGGCATCACGAATGTGTCGTCGGCAGTGTGTACTGGGCGAGCCGACATCCAGATTAAACCGGTGAGTCAGCGGTAAGGAACGCAGCTACGGAGACAATGGAGGGGGGGGGGACGTGATGCCCCCCCCCTAATGGCCGGTAAAGAGCTTTCGATTGGACGCGCAGGATGACGTCATGTCCCCCGGGATTAACGGGTTTTTTTAGGAGATAAGAGGGCAAAATGGAGGAGATTTTTGGGGTCTTCTTCTGGAATCGTGTGGACACCCGCCGCCCTCAGCATCCGTGTGACGTTTGTTGGGCACAGCTGCGATGGATTTATCTGGGCAAAGTCTCCGAGGTGAGCATCTTCCACAACCCCCCTCGGGCAGCTGCGAGGTGAGTGAGCATACGGAGGGGGGCCGATTCAGCCCAGTTCGCCGTCAGCCCTTGCGTGTGGTATGTATGACCACTGTTTCATTGCTTTTATGGCTTTATTTTGGTGATTTTCGATAAGTTTTTTAGTATGGCCATGTTTGTTTGTTGTAGTACAGAGTTAGACTGATGGCCTTAATCTAAGTTGTCTTGTTGTTGTTTGACTTGCATCCCACTGGATTTTTGTACATTTTTGTGTACGGTGTTTTTTCTGCAATATTTTACTGTCTTTTCTTGGATTTTCTGTTTGTGTAGTGACATAAGAGGGGAGGGGCTGCTGGGGGCTCTGGGACCCTAGGCAGATAAGCCGTCGGCGCCAGGCGCTAGGATCCCAGGCAACCCAGACGCCTAAGCCCCTTGGCGCCAGGCACTGGGATCCCAGGCACCCCAGCCAGTTAAGCCCCTTGGCGCCACCAACGGGGGGGGGGCTGTGTGTGATCTGTGGGATATCTGGGGGCACACACAACCCCACCCCTCGTTGGGGACGAGGCATAAAAGGGCAGCTCCCTGGCCGATCAGGGCCAGTTGTAGCTCAAGACCCAAGACCAGCCATCTTAGGACCCTGGACCCACTCGTCCCGCTTGTCCTTGTAAGGGCCGGGATGCTGTGAGGGCCAGTGGTGGGATTCTGGAACTCCCGGCTCTACGTCCTTGTAAGGGCGAGTTCCGAGGAAGCCAGAGTCCAGACCCGCACCCTGGCTCGGTCGGGTCAGATAGCCTCCCCTAGGGTTATTGTAGCCAGAGGATTCCATAGCGTAGCCAGAGTAGTGTATCTAGGCTGTGTACCTAGGCTGTGTACCTAGGCTGTAACAGATTATCAGGACTGTTGGAGTGTTGGATTGTAATAAAGAAGTTACCTTTACAAGTGTCTCCGGAACCCATTACATTTGCACTCAGTCACATAGTCACTTTAAGATGTTTTTTGTTCATGTTTTTGTTTGTTGCGGTTGCCCCCGATTCAAGAGCAGAATGGCTCACAGGGCTATACCTAATAAATGAACTTGAACTTGAATCGCACATTGCGAGGGTCAGGTGATGAGAGGTTAGGCGCTGTCTGAAGAAACTAGCTGGGGGGACCACAAACAACGGGTTTCGCTATTCGCGCTGGAAATAAAAACCTCGGTGCCAAATTGTTGGTTGACACGTGGTGCGTGTGTGTGAAGAGTGGCAAGAGCGGTGGGACAGCGGTTAGTGCTGTGTAGCGGTTCGTGCTGTGTGTGGGTGACTCCAATCAGTGTGTGTACGGAGCGCGCATAAATAGATGAACGTTCGCCTGCGCCGCGAGCGTATTGCGCAGAGAGTAGTGAATTGAGTCCGAGCGCAGCCGGCCGGCTTGTTGACACGGCAGCTTAGTAGATTAATTCCAGGGGAGTGAGGGAGGGGACGTGAGGGAGGGGGACGTGAGGGAGGGGGACGTCACGCCTCCCTCACGTCTCCCTCACGTCCCCCTCCCTCACGTCCCCCTCCCTCACGTCCCCCTCCCTCACTCCCCTGTGAGGGGCGTCACGCCTCCCTCACTCCAGGGGAGTGAGGCGTGACGCCCCCTCCAGGGGAGTGAGAGAGGGGACGTGAGGGAGGGGACTTCCCCCTCCAGAGGAGCGAGGGAGGAGGGGGACTTCCCCCTCCCTCACGTCCCCCTCCCTCACTCCCCTGTGAGGGGGCGTCACGCCTCCCTCACTCCAGGGGAGTGAGGCGTGACGCCCCCTCCAGGGGAGTGAGAGAGGGGGACGTGAGGGAGGGGGACTTCCCCCTCCAGAGGAGCGAGGGAGGGAGGGGGACTTCCCCCTCCCTCACGTCCCCCTCCCTCACTCCCCTGGAGTGAGGGAGGGGGACGTGAGGGAGGGGGACGTGAGGGCAGAGGCGTAGCTAGGATATTTTGCGCCCGGGACGAACTATAAAATTAGCGCCCCCCCCCCTGTTTAATCACATTTTCCTATTACATCGAATAAGGAGTAACAATTTAAATTGTAATTAAACATTGTATTTAAAGAAGCTAATTTATAGAAATTATATTACATGGCTCACACAGTCACTGTCGTAGACTGGTTGACATAGTCTACAAAGATAAATTTTTCTTGATTTCACTGTCGCAAACTGGTCAATCACGTAATCAAAATCTGTTTTTTCCAATGTTTCTCTTTCAACGCTAAGAAGAGCAAGATCGCTGAGACGATCTTGTCCCATTGAAGCACGCAAATACGACAAAATAAGTTTCAATTTGATAATTGTTTTTTTACCCTTCTATCTGGCAAATGAGGTTCCAAGTTTCAATTTGCTGAACGACCGTTCACAGCTTGCAATTGAAACTGATATTGTTAATAAAATTTGCAGTGAAATTCGCAAATTCGGAAATACGTCGTCTCCATAAAACACAATAAAACCAAGAAGATCCAAAAGAGTTTCTAGTAGAACTTCATTCCGGTTACTGAGCAGCATTTTGGAAACTCCAATTTCTGTGAAAAGTTCGTGGTCATTGATGTCGGTGTCATAGAAATTTCCTAAATCTGTGCAATTTCGACGAATTGCATCGAAATCTGTGTCGGATAGAAGAGTTTTGACGTCCAGCAGAAATCCAAATTTTGTGTTCAGGTCTTTTAGTCGTAAAAACCGTGTTGACATCTCCTGTTGAAGTCGATAAATACGCTCTTCATAACGCGCACAATTTCTTCTTCTGCTGAAAGTCCTGCATCTCTTGCCAGTTCTCCTGGCATCTTCCGACGTCGCCTAATGCTTGTCCACATCGATCCCCCAGGCTGTGCATCTTGTTTTGGCGTTTTCTACAGCAACTTGGCTCAAATCATCACGAAGCTTGACAAATTCATGCTCCAAAGATTCAAGATTAGTTGCTGCTTCCTTGAAATTCATAGTAGGATCCTGTAAGCGCTTCTGAACACGAACAATTTTTTCCAAGAATGACATTCCAGAAATGTAATAAAACTATGAAGTTAAAATTTAATACGCATGCCTGTGTAGTGAGTTACACCTGTAACTGTTCTGCATCACTTCTGGTTACAGGCGTCATAGTTACCTCCTCCGATAATTTGTCTAGCAGCCCTACTAGTTTATCCAGTCCTTCATAGATAGCTTTACCAGCTTCTGATCGTGCACTCCAGCGTGTTTCAGCTTCCCGCTTTACTGTGATGGGCACAGCTTTTTTTAACTCTTCCCAACGAATTGTTGAACGAGAGAAAAACAAATATATACTTTCAACTGTTCCAAAAAATGTGACGACAAGTGGATCCTGTTTAGCTGGGTGTACTCCTGCTAAGTCTAAGCTGTGGTTGTCACAGTTGACAAACAATGCTCTGTGATTTTTGTCACATATTCGTTGTTGAAGGCCGGATATATGCCTAGTCATCACAGCAGCATTGTCATAACATTGTGCCCGACAGTCAGTGAGAGGTATGTTGTCAGATTTCAGTCTCTCGACGATGTCTCTTTCTCGGCTTGCTGCATCTTTTGCATGTATATCGATATAACCTAAAATGATTCTTTGATAGTTACTTTTTTAGTTTGAAAATCCACATCCACAAATCTTACGACCTGAGAAAGCTGTTCCCGATGTCCTAGATCAGGAGTTGAGTCAAGTAAGATACCGTAGTACTTGGTTTTCCTGATATCACTCAACAATTGGTTCTTTACAGTCGACGCATGTATGTGAATAAATTCATTCTGGATTTCCGGTGACAAATAAGAAACTGATCCCGGATTTTCTCCTGCGTGCTGTACGTGTTTTGCTAATGGGTCATACTGAGCAACGAGTTTGATCAGCGCGAGAAAGTTTCCAACATTTTTATCCTCATCCGCATTCAAATTTTCCGCGTACCAAAATGTAATTACATGACATGTAGGCTGTGTGTTAGGTTGAGGTGTAGATTTGTGCAGTAGTTTCAGGCTGCCGCGCCCGCCACAATAAGTTTTAATGTAACGTTGTAAGCCTCATTTTGGCGCCCCTTTACCTTGGCGCCCGGGGACATATGTACCCCCCTGCCCCCCCCCCTAGCTACGCCTCTGCGTGAGGGAGGGGGACGTCCCCTGGAGTGAGGGAGGGGACGTGAGGGAGGGGACGTGAGAAAGGGGACGTGAGGGGGGGGACGTGAGGAGGGGGACGTGAGGGAGGGGGACGTGAGGGAGGGGGGGGGACGTGAGGGAGGGGGACGTGAGGGAGGGGGACGTGAGGGAGGGGGACGTGAGGGGGGGGACGTGAGGGAGGGGGACGTGAGGGAGGGGGACGTGAGGAGGGGACGTGAGGGAGGGGGACGTGAGAAAGGGGGACGTGAGGGAGGGGACGTGAGGGAGGGGGACGTGAGGGAGGGGACGTGAGGGAGGGGGCGTGAGGGAGGGGAGGGGCGTGAGGGAGGGGGACGTGAGGGAGGGGACGTGAGGGAGGGGACGTGAGGGAGGGGGACGTGAGGAGGGGGAGGGGGACGTGAGGGAGGGGGACGTGAGGGAGGGGACGTGAGGGGGGGACGTGAGGGGGGGGACGTGAGGGAGGGGACGTGAGGGAGGGGGACGTGAGGGAGGGGGACGTGAGGGAGGGACGTGAGAAAGGGGGACGTGAGGGAGGGGGACGTGAGGGAGGGGGACGTGAGGGAGGGGGACGTGAGGGAGGGGGCGTGAGGGAGGGGGGGGGGGCGTGAGGGAGGGGGACGTGAGGGAGGGGGACGTGAGGGAGGGGACGTGAGGGAGGGGGACGTGAGGGAGGGGGAGGGGACGTGAGGGAGGGGACGTGAGGGAGGGGGACGTGAGGGAGGGGGAGGGGACGTGAGGGAGGGGGACGTGAGGGAGGGGACGTGAGGGAGGGGAGGGGGACGTGAGGAGGGGGACGTAAGGAGGGGGACGTGAGGGAGGGGGGCGTGAGGGAGGGGGACGTGAGGGAGGGGGACGTGAGGGAGGGGGAGGGGGACGTGAGGGAGGGGGACGTGAGGGAGGGGGACGTGAGGGAGGGGGACGTGAGGGAGGGGGAGGGGGGACGTGAGGGAGGACGTGAGGGAGGGGACGTGAGAAAGGGGGACGTGAGGGAGGGGGACGTGAGGGAGAGGGACGTGAGGGAGGGGGACGTGAGAAAGGGGACGTGAGGGAGGGGACGTGAGGGAGGGGGACGTGAGGGAGGGGACGTGAGGGAGGGGGACGTCCCCTGGAGCTCCCAGCGCAACATCCTCCAGAGTTCTCCACCACTCGCCACTCCACACACAGGGGGCTGCCAGTGTTGATTACGATGCACGAATTGAGGAGGAGAGCCACTGAGTTGTGGTGGTGGTGGTTGTTGTTGTTGTGTACGCGCTGTGTGTGTAGGGGAGCGGTGGTGTAGTGGTTTAGCGCTACGCTGCGCTACGAACCCGTCTATAACCCGAGCTCGATTCCCGCTCACGGCCAATATCGGTGACGATTATCTGAACAGGTCCTGGGCCTCCCCTAGGTCTGTTCAGCCTCAAATAAGTACCTGGAGTAACGGTGTGTAGTAACATCGCCACTGGGGAGACAAAGGCGGTCGGGCGTGATGCTGGCCACCCAGCCCCTCGTGTGCCACAGTGCCGGTCATGGTCACAAAAGCAAAGTTTGTGGGAATAATAGCCATTTTATATACTTTATAGCATAAACCATTACGAAATGACACTTACTACCCAGGAACAAAAGTTGTGTTACGTAGTGTGATCAACAACGCCATCACAGCGGTGGCTAATACCAGAGGTGTCAAGGTGTCGCGTTATTTCGAACAACACGCCTGGATTGACCTGCTATGGGGCTTATACCGTGTCGTGTTCTAGAACTACACGCGGACCCTTGCCAGCGGGTGGGGCCTTGGGGGCTGTGTGGCACAAACCCTCACTCACTGCGGGTTCGGCTCTATCGCTGTCATCTCAGTCCTCTGGCGCGGAGTTTCACCGCCAGCGCGCGTGGCTGTTAACCGCACAGGATACGCAGGCAAAGGGAATATGTCCAGCGGTGCCACCCAGCCAAGCAGGAAACGGCGATAAGAATCACATCACATCACCCACCACAGAGCTATTTGTAGGAAAAGACAAAGCTCCCCATATAGCCTTAACAGACTGTAGGGGCAAGTGCTGTTAGCAAGCACCGACTAAGACCGGCACGGCACATGAGGGTGGATAGTCAGCACCACGCCCGACCGCCTTTGTTCTCCCAAGTGGCGATGTTCACTACACACCGCTCCACCAGGTACTCATTTGAGGCTGAGTCGACCTAGAAGAGGCCCAGGACCGGTTCAAATAATCGTCACTGACGGTGTTGGCCGTGAGTGGGAATCGAACTTGGGTCGCCGGGTGGTTCGTAGCGCTGTTACACGACACACACTCACACACAACACTCACACACAGCACTCACACACACAGCACTACACACAACACTCACCCTTCACTACACACACTACACTCACACACACGACACACACAACACTCACACACAGCACTCACACACACACAGCACTCACCCTTCACTATACACACTCACACAACACTCCACCTTCACCACACACTCACAACACACACTACACACACTCACACACACAACACTCATACACAACACTCACACACAACACTCACACACACTACACTCATCCTTCACTACACACACTCACTACACACACTACACTCACCCTTCACTACACACACTCACTACACGCCCAACACACACACACTACACTCACACACAACACTCACCCTTCACTACACACACTACACACACCCTTCACTACACACACTACACTCACTCACTACACACACTACACTCACACACAACACACACCCTTCATTACACACACTCACACTACACACACAGCACTCACCCTTCACTATACACACTCACACAACACTCCACCTTCACCACACACTCACAACACACACTACACACACTCACACACACAACACTCATACACAACACTCACACACAACACTCACACACACTACACTCATCCTTCACTACACACACTCACTACACACACTACACTCACCCTTCACTACACACACTCACTACACGCCCAACACACACACACTACACTCACACACAACACTCACCCTTCACTACACACACTACACACACCCTTCACTACACACACTACACTCACTCACTACACACACTACACTCACACACAACACACACCCTTCATTACACACACTCACACTACACACACAGCACTCACCCTTCACTATACACACTCACACTACACACATAGTACTCACCCTTCACTACACTCACTACGCACACTACACACACACCCAACACTCACACACAACACACACACACAGCACTCACACACACAACACACAGCACTCTCACACACAACACACAGCACTCTCACACACTACACTCACTACACACACAACACTCACCCTTCACTACACACACAACACACACAACGCTCACTCACACACACAACACACAGCACTCTCACACACTACACTCACTACACACACAACACTCACCCTTCACTACACACACAACACACACAACGCTCACTCTCACACACAACACACAGCACTCTCACACACTACTCACTACACACACAACACTCACCCTTCACTACACACACAACACACACAACGCTCACTCACACACACAACACTACACACACTACACTCACCCTTCACAACACACACTACACACACTCACAACACACACTCACAACACACACTACACAAACAGCACTCGCGGATCGCCACGCCCCCACCCCGCGTCACCACCCCCCCACCCCCACTCTGAGTCGTCCAGTGGCCACGGCTTTCTCTAGCGGAGTGTCCCCAGCACCATCACAGCTGAGAGGTGAAGTTGGCTGTCTCTGTGTGTCTATCACTCTGTCTACGCGTTGTCTCTGTGTGTCTATCACTCTGTCTACGCGTTGTCTCTGTGTGTCTATCAGCGTAGCGCTAACCACTACACCCACCGCTCCCCGGCAACCACACACACCACCACAATCTATATACCAACCACATACCATCACCAACCACCACAAACCACCACCACGCACACCACCCACACGCACACCACCACCCACACCACCACCATCCACCCCACCACCACCCACACCACCACCACCACCATCCACACCACCACCATCCACACCACCACCCACACCACCACCCACACCACCACCACCCACACCACCACCACCACCCACACCACCACCCACACCACCACCACCCACACCACCACCCACACCACCACCACCCACACCACCACCCCCCACACACCACCACCCCCCACACACCACCACCCACACACCACCACCCACACACCACCACCACCCACACCCCACCACCACCCACACCACCACCACCACCCACACACCACCACCACCACCCACACACCACCACCACCACCCACACACCACCCCCACCCAAACCACCACCACCCCCACCCAAACCACCACCACCCCCACCCAAACCACCACCACCCCCACCCAAACCACCACCACCTCCACCCAAACCACCACCCCCACCCCCACCCCGGGGTTCGAGAACCCCTGCGCGCTCAAAACACGCGGCGAGAGAGCAGCCCAAGCCGACTCTTGATTGGACACTTCTAGAGTGGGCGGTGACGTCGTCGCCTCCAGGCGGCGACGGAGAGGCGAGGGGAAGCTTTCCGACCACCAGTGCGAGGTCAGTCGCCCAGTCGCTGCTGCTGCTGCAGCTATCGCCGAGTGTTGGAGCTTGGAGGCGACCCCACGTCCCTGCTCCTCCCCAGCAGCAGCACAGCTGAGAGAGGTGAGGTTGTCTCTCTCGCCTGTCTCTGTGTGTCTCTCACTCTGTCTACGCGTTGTCTCTGTGTGTCTCTCCACTCTGTCTACGCGTGTCTCTGTGTGTCTCTCACTCTGC
>WFAB01003856.1:0-11909 GCA_018977245.1 Lethenteron camtschaticum
TGTGAGAGTCAGATTCTGGTGTTGAACTTATCCCAGGGGCTGTAGGCTCCACATCATTCCTATCCCGATGTCAGACTTGGTCTATGATGCGATTCTGTAGTCAGATTCTGGTGTTGAACTTAGCTCAGGGGCTGTAGGCTCCACATCATTCTATCCCGATGTCAGACTTGGTCTACAACGCGACTCTGTTAGAGTCAGATTCTGGTGTTGAACTTAGCTCAGGGGCTGTAGGCTCCACATCATTCTATCCCGATGTCAGACTTGGTCTACAACGCGACTCTGTTAGAGTCAGATTCTGGTGTTGAACTTAGCTCAGGGGCTGTAGGCTCCACATCATTCTATCCCGATGTCAGACTTGGTCTACAACGCGACTCTGTTAGAGTCAGATTCTGGTGTTGAACTTAGCCCAGGGGCTGTAGGCTCCACATCATTCTATCCTGATGTCAGACTTGGTCTACAACGCGACTCTGTTACAGTCAGATTCTGGTGTTGAACTTAGCTCAGGGGCTGTAGGCTCCACATCATTCTATCCCGATGTCAGACTTGGTCTACAACGCGACTCTGTTAGAGTCAGATTCTGGTGTTGAACTTAGCTCAGGGGCTGTAGGCTCCACATCATTCTATCCCGATGTCAGACTTGGTCTACAACGCGACTCTGTTAGAGTCAGATTCTGGTGTTGAACTTAGCTCAGGGGCTGTAGGCTCCACATCATTCTATCACAATGTCAGACTTGGTCTGTAACGCGACCCTGTGAGAGTCAGATTCTGGTGTTGAACTTAGCCCAGGGGCTGTAGGCTCCACATCATTCTATCCCGATGTCATAATTCGCTAATAATGTGACTCTGTTAGAGTCAGATTCTGGTGTCGAACTTAGGTCAGCGGCTAAGGGCACCAAGTCTTTCTATTCCAATACAATGCCCAGATGCAGTCAATGGATGGCTCCCTATTGCTCAACCACGTTGTGTATGCCGATGATTTGGTGATTGCTGCTCACTCCCATGAGCAGTTGGAGGCGCTGCTGCTGAACCTGGAGCGTGCCACTAAGAGGTGGGGCCTTATCATCAGCCCCACCAAAACTAAGCACCTACCTGGGTTATTTTGTACCATCGGACACTCCACCCACACAACTCCCAATTGGTGATGGGGCAGTTGTGGAAAGAGTGGAGAGTTCCGCATACCTGGGCAGTGTGCTCATGACCGGCTCCGGTTTAACAGCAGAGGTCTCACTCCGAATCAGTCGAGCGGCAATATATTTTCATCGGTTGTGTAACGCTGTGTGGAAGCTACCTGGTCTGTCGCTCCGCACGAAGCTTCAAGTCTTCTCGGCCATGGTCATTCCCTCCCTTCTCTACGCTTGCAAAACGTGGATCCTCCTAATGGAACATCTTCGCCGGTTAGAAACATTTAGGCTGGCCTGCCTACGATTCATACTGTGTTTAACCAGGTTGGATTGTGTGAAGAGCCCACGAATTCTTGAAAGATTTGGATAAAGTCCTATCAGTGAGCTCCTCCGGCAGGCAAGGCTGCGTTGGCTGGGTCATGTAGCCCGCATGCCCAGCCACCGCATGCCTAAACAGCTTTTGTTCGGCCGGATCGAGGGGGCTAAACGGGCGTGGCACATGCTAGAGAAAAGATGGAGTGATATGGTACAGGAGGACGTGGAGCTGAGTGGACTTGCCGATGACCGGTACCAGCGGTGTCAAGATCGGCCTCTGTGGAGGAGGCTCGTGAAGGACGCTGCTACTGGGCAGTTGGAGGCAGTCGCCCTCCAACAACAACGGAGGCCGGAGGAGCGACGCTCACAACAATGAGTGGAGTGCCGGGTGGATAAAACACAGCGAGTTGGCACAATAAGGGGCACAGGTGGTGCATCAGCCAGTCGTCTCAGTCAGTCGACCCGTGGCATCTGTGTCTGCCCCGTGACCTCCTGCCAGCGGGCGTTCGACACTTCACGTGGTCTCAACGTGCACCTAGCCTGGCACAAGCGCCGTGGTGATGTCACCACCACTTAGTGGCGAATGGTGGTTGTTGTTGTGTTCACGTTAGAGGTCGCAAACCGGTTTTGATTCCTTACCCGTACCCGTACCCGGCCGCACCAGGGTCGCAAACGGGTACCCGTACCCGGCCGTACCCGTACCCTACCCATACCCGGCCGGGTACGGGTAGGGTATGGGTATCGGGTACCTGATTGCGACCTCTGGGATGAAGCCATGTTGCAGGCGCGGGTGGGTTGATTCTAGGAACTTGAATTGTGAGAAGAGACAAGACGTTGGGAAATGAGTGACAAACGGTGACTCACCAGTGACTCACGGCCTACCCGTACCCGTACCCGGCCGCACCAGGGTCGCAAACTCTCCCACTCACTCACTCACCCACCCACTCACTCACCCACCCACTCACCCACCCACTCACTCACCCACCCACTCACTCACTCACTCACCCACGCACCCACTTACTCACCCACCAACCAGAGGTCGCAAACGGCTTTTGATTCCATACCCGTACCCGTACCCGGCCGCACCAGGGTCGCAAACGGGTATCCATACCCGGCCGGGTACGGGTAGCCGGGTATCGGGTAGGGGTACGGGTATCGGGTACCCGATTGCGACCTCTGGTGTGCGTGCTCTTCGCATGGCCAAGCACTCATCGAGAGAACGGTGACAGAGTTCCCAGAGCAAATTGTTTAATCCATCCCACTTACACCACTAGACAGAGACACCCACCACCACCACCATCCCGTCGTCCAGGGAAGAGGCGTTCACAAGCTGACTGCATGTGTACGTGCGTGTGTGTACGTGTGTGTGTGTACGTATGTGTGTGTACGTGTGTGTGTACGTGTGTGTGTGTGTGCACGTGACAAGCGTCGTGGTGACGTCACCGCCACTTAGTGGCGAATGGCGGTTGTTGTTGTTGTGTGTGTACGTGTGTACGTGTGTGTGCACGTGTGTGTGTACGTGTGTGTGTGTACGTGTGTGTGTGTGTACGTGTGTGTATGTACGTGTGTACACGTGTGTACGTGTGTGTGTGTGTGTACGTGTGTGCGTGTGTGTACGTGTGTGTGTGTACGCGTGTGTACGTGTGTGTACGTGCGTGTGCGTGTGTACGTGTGTGTGTGTACGTGTGTGTGTGTACGTGTGTGTGTGTGTACGTGTGTGTGTACGTGTGTGTGTATATGTGTGTGTGTACGTGTGTGTGTGTGTATACATGTGTGTGTACGTGTGTGTGTGTACGTGTGTATGTGTGTATATATGTACGTGTGTGTGTGTATATATGTGTGTATGTACGTGTGTGTATGTACGTGTGTGTGTGTAAGCGACGCCAAGGCTCAGAGAGGACAGACGGGAGGCGACAACCACAGCAGAATCCGCGACGACGTCACGTGGGCGGGGGAGGGGACGTGACGTCGTAGCAGCAGGAAGTGACGTCACAGCATGCGTAAAGAAGGCGTCACGTGACGGCACGTGGCACTCAGTCGACGAATTTTGTCTCGGCGACCTCCTGGCTCTCCTCGACGATGTGTCCATCGATGATGGTCTGGGTGATGATCACCGTCTGTTTCTTCTTTTGCACTGCGCCAGGGAGAAGGAGGAGGGATGGAGGGATGGAGGGATGGAGGGAGATTGATTTGACAGGATGCCGCGGTGGCTAAGGGAGATGTTGACTACCTCGCATGGTGTACAGGAGGTTCGTGTTGGAATCGATCCCGACCCTGATGACGCTGCTGCTAGGAGATGTTGACTACCTCGCCTGGTGTACAGGAGGTTCGTGTTGGAATCGATCCCGACCCTGATGACGCTGCTGCTAGGAGATGTTGACTACCTCGCATGGTGTACAGGAGGTTCGTGTTGGAATCGATCCCGACCCTGATGACGCTGCTGCTAGGAGATGTTGACTACCTCGCCTGGTGTACAGGAGGTTCGTGTTGGAATCGATCCCGACCCTGATGACGCTGCTGCTAGGAGATGTTGACTACCTCGTCTGGTGTACAGGAGGTTCGTGTTGGAATCGATCCCGACCCCTGATGACGCTGCTGCTAGGAGATGTTGACTACCTCGCCTGGTGTACAGGAGGTTCGTGTTGGAATCGATCCCGACCCTGATGACGCTGCTGCTAGGAGATGTTGACTACCTCACCTGGTGTACACGAGGTTCGTGGGTTCGATCCCGACCCTGACGATGCCTGTTGCTGCTGCTGCTGTATATTTGGCGTCTGCGTCTCTCTCTCTCATCATCATCACGGTGGCTAAGGGAGATGTTGACTACCTCACCTGGTCTGCAGGAGGTCGTGTTGGGATCGATCCAGACCCTGATGACGCCTGCTGCTGCTGCTGTATATTTGGAGTCTGCGTCTCTCTCTCTCTCTACCTGTAATCGCGTGGATTTGATGATGAATTGCCACTTTGGTAGAGCTGCGTTGGCCAGGGTATCCCTTCTGCAAAAGTAGCTACGTGTTAGCCCAGTAAGTGGTGCCTTACCCAGTAAGATACATTTCGATTGAAAGCTTCTTTCGTGACTGCAGGGATTCATCTTCTTGGTTCTTTCGGTAAAGTCACCACGTAGAATGGAAATAATAAAGTAATAAAAACAAAACATAATAAAATACAATTCTCACGACGTTTCGGCCACAACGCAAGCAGCCGTCCTCAGGTGAAGAATGAAACACTGCCACGCTTGGAGCGTCTATTTAAGCTGCTGGGTTGGAGGGGGAAGAAGGGCGCCTTGACAAAGGAATTTGCATATCAAGAGGAATTTAGCATATTTATGGGATTTGCATTTCCCATAAATATGTAATAAAAGGACTCAGACGCTTCTCGCTGACTCCGTGTCCTTTATTTGGGGTTCGCGTTCTCCTTCCCACACGGCACTCCTCCTGAGACTCTCTCCCTGGCAGCCCCACATCTGCCTTCGCTCCCGTAGCCTTCCACGCTCCTGCAGCTCCGCTGCAGGCTCTTGGTACAGCCCTCTGGCTGCTCCCCCAGCAGCTCCATCGCTGCTCCCTGTTCCTCCGTGCGTGGCGATCTCGCCACCTCCCAATGTCAGCCCTTCGTGGCCTCTATGGCTATCTCGCCATTTCCTACCTCAGCCCTTCGTGGCCTCTATGGCTATCTCGCCATTTCCTACCTCAGCCCTTCGTGGCCTCTGTGGCTATCTCGCCATTTCCTACCTCAGCCCTTCGTGGCCTCTATGGCTATCTCGCCATTTCCTACCTCAGCCCTTCGTGGCCTCTGTGGCTATCTCGCCACTTCCTACCTCAGACCTTCGTGGCCTCTGTGGCTATCTCGCCATCTCCAACCTCAATCCTCCACTCTCCCTTCCACCCCGCTGGCTGGCGCCGTCATGAGCCCCTCAGCCACCAGGCTGAGGCACGGCGACCACCCAACGTGTTCACCACCCTTCACTCCCCGACTGACCCAGATAGCTTCCTGTCTCCCCGCTATAACTTCTCCCACACGTCACCCTGACTCCTCCCTCTCGGATCGTCATATCCGCCCCGCCCATTTACGCCCGCATTACAAATATGCTAAATTCCTCTTGATAGTAAGCTACACTTACTCAAGTCTGTAAATGTTGGTGGTCTCTATGAGTATTTGTCTAGGGGTACAATTAAAGACAAAGATCCCCCGTGTAGCCTCTATCAGACTGCAGGGGCAAGTGCTGTTAGCTAGCAGCTCACACACAGACACAGACAAAGATCCCCCGTGTAGCCTCGAGCAGACTGCAGGGGCAAGTGCTGTTAGCTAGCACCTCACACACAGACACAGACAAAGATCCCCCGTGTAGCCTCTATCAGACTGCAGGGGCAAGTGCTGTCAGCTAGCACCTCACACACAGACACAGACAAAGATCCCCCGTGTAGCCTCTAACAGGCTGCAGGGGCAAGTGCTGTTAGCTAGCACCTCACACACAGACACAGACAAAGATCCCCCGTGTAGCCTCTATCAGACTGCAGGGGCAAGTGCTGTCAGCTAGCACCTCACACACAGACACAGACAAAGATCCCCCGTGTAGCCTCTAACAGACTGCAGGGGCAAGTGCTGTCAGCTAGCACCTCACACACAGACACAGACAAAGATCCCCGTGTAGCCTCTAACAGGCTGCAGGGGCAAGGGCTGTTAGCTAGCACCTCACACACAGACAAAGATCCCCCGTGTAGCCTCTAACAGACTGCAGGGGCAAGTGCTGTTAGTAGCGAGTAGCAGCAGCAACCTGTGAAGGCTACCGGCACTGTGGCACACACAGAGGGGGTGGGTGGCCAGCACCACGCCCGGCCGCCTTGTCTCCCCAGTGCTAGCGATGTTCACTACACACCGCTACACCAGCTACTCAGTTGAGGCTGAGTCGACCTAGGGGAGGCCCAGGATCGGTTCAGATAATCGTCACTGGTGGTGTTGGTGGTGCCGTCACGTCTCCCTCCATCACCATCACCACCACCATCACCACCATCACCATCACCACCATCACCGCCACCACCACCATCACCACCATCCCCACCATCACCATCACCACCACAACCCATCACCGCCACCACCACCATCACCACCATCACCATCACCACCACAACCACCATCACCACCACAACCACCATCACCACCATCACCACCACAACCACCATCACCATCACCACCATCACCACCACAACCACCATCACCATTACCACCACCATCACCACCATCACCACCATCACCATCACCACCACCATCCCCACCATCACCGCCATCACCACCATCACCACCATCACCATCACCACCACCCACCACCACCACCACCATCATCACCATCACCACCACCACCATCACCACCATCACCATCACCACCACCATCATCACCATCACCACCACCATCACCACCATCCCCACCATCACCATCACCACCACAACCACCATCACCACCATCACCACCATCACCACCATCCCCACCATCACAACCACCATCACCACCACAACCACCATCACCACCATCCCCACCACCATCACCACCATCACCACCACAACCACCATCACCACCATCCCCACCATCACAACCACCATCACCACCACAACCACCATCACCACCACCACAGAGGGGGTGGTGGCCAGCACCACGCCCCCAGTGGTGATCTTTAATTGCGCACCGCCCACACACGATACTCATTTGAGGCTGAGTCGACCTAGGGGGAGGCCTGTACACGACCACACGTCTCACCCTTCTCTGGAGACTCCTCCTTTTTGGCGACGACGGTGGCGCTCTTTGCACTGCGGGGGGGGGACGGGGAGGAACGTCGGACACACCGTGAGTCTGACTCACCTCCACTCACCCACTCGCTCACCCACTCACTCACTCACACACTCACTCACCGACTCACTCACCCACTCACACACTCACCGACTCACCCACCCACTTACTCACCCACTCGCTCACACACTCACTCACCGACTCACCCACCCACTCATCCACTCACCCACTCGCTCACCCACTCACTCACTCACACACTCACTCACCGACTCACTCACCCACTTACTCACCCACTCGCTCACCCACTCACTCACTCACACACTCACTCACCGACTCATTCATCCACTCACACACTCACCGACTCACCCCCACTTACTCACACACCTCAACTCACACACTCACTCACCGACTCACCCACTCACCCACTCACTCACTCGCTCACCCACTCGCTCACCCACTCACTCACTCACACACTCACTCACCGACTCACTCACCCACTCACACACTCACCGACTCACCCACCCACTTACTCACCCACTCGCTCACCCACTCACTCACTCACACACTCACTCACCGACTCATTCATCCACTCACACACTCACCGACTCACCCACCCACTTACTCACACACTCACTCACACACTCACTCACCGACTCACCCACTCACCCACTCACTCACTCGCTCACCCACTCTCTCACCCACTCACTCACTCACACACTCACTCACCGACTCACTCACCCACTCACACACTCACCGACTCACCCACCCACTTACTCACCCACTCGCTCACCCACTCACTCACTCACACACTCACTCACCGACTCATTCATCCACTCACACACTCACCGACTCACCCACCCACTTACTCACACACTCACTCACACACTCACTCACCGACTCACCCACTCACCCACTCACTCACTCGCTCACCCACTCGCTCACCCACTCACTCACTCACCACACTCACTCACCGACTCACTCACCCACTCACACACTCACCGACTCACCCACCCACTTACTCACCCACTCGCTCACCCACTCACTCACTCACACACTCACTCACCGACTCATTCATCCACTCACACACTCACCGACTCACCCACCCACTTACTCACACACTCACTCACACACTCACTCACCGACTCACCCACTCACCCCACTCACTCACTCGCTCACCCACTCGCTCACCCACTCACTCACTCACACACTCACTCACCGACTCATTCATCCACTCACACACTCACCGACTCACCCACCCACTTACTCACCCACTCGCTCACCCACTCACTCACTCACACACTCACTCACCGACTCATTCATCCACTCACACACTCACCGACTCACCCACCCACTTACTCACACACTCACTCACACACTCACTCACCGACTCACCCACTCACCCACTCACTCACTCGCTCACCCACTCTCTCACCCACTCACTCACTCACACACTCACTCACCGACTCACTCACCCACTCACACACTCACCGACTCACCCACCCACTTACTCACCCACTCGCTCACCCACTCACTCACTCACACACTCACTCACCGACTCATTCATCCACTCACACACTCACCGACTCACCCACCCACTTACTCACACACTCACTCACACACTCACTCACCGACTCACCCACTCACCCACTCACTCACTCGCTCACCCACTCGCTCACCCACTCACTCACTCACACACTCACTCACCGACTCACTCACCCACTCACACACTCACCGACTCACCCACCCACTTACTCACCCACTCGCTCACCCACTCACTCACTCACACACTCACTCACCGACTCATTCATCCACTCACACACTCACCGACTCACCCACCCACTTACTCACACACTCACTCACACACTCACTCACCGGACTCACCCACTCACCCACTCACTCACTCGCTCACCCACTCGCTCACCCACTCACTCACTCACACACTCACTCACCGACTCATTCATCCACTCACACACTCACCGACTCACCCACCCACTTACTCACACACTCACTCACACACTCACTCACCGACTCACCCACTCACCCACTCACTCACTCGCTCACCCACTCGCTCACCCACTCACTCACTCACACACTCACTCACCGACTCATTCATCCACTCACACACTCACCGACTCACCCCACCCACTTACTCACACACTCACTCACACACTCACTCACCGACTCACCCACTCACCCACTCACTCACTCGCTCACCCACTCGCTCACCCACTCACTCACTCACACACTCACTCACCGACTCATTCATCCACTCACACACTCACCGACTCACCCACCCACTTACTCACACACTCACTCCACGGACTCACTCACCCACCCACTCACCCACTCACTCACTCGCTCACCCACTCACTCACTCACACACTCCACTCACCGACTCACCCACCCACTTACTCACACACTCACCGACTCACCCACCCACTTACTCACACACTCGCTCACCCCACTCACTCACTCACACACTCACTCACCGACTCATTCATCCACTCACACACTCACCGACTCACCCACCCACTTACTCACACACTCACTCACACACTCACTCACCGACTCACCGACTCACCCACTCACTCACACACTCACCGACTCACCCACCCACTTACTCACACACTCACTCACGGACTCACTCACCCACCCACTCACCCACTCACTCACTCGCTCACCCCACTCACTCACTCACACACTCACTCACCGACTCACTCATCCACTCACTCACACACTCACCGACTCACCCACCCACTTACTCCACACACTCACTCACGGACTCACTCACCCACCCACTCACCCACTCACTCACTCGCTCACCCACTCACTCACTCACTCACACACTCACTCACCGACTCACTCATCACTCACTCACACACTCACTCACGGACTCACTCACCCACCCACTCACCCACTCACTCACACACTCACTCACCGACTCACCCCACCCACCCACTCACCCACTCACACACTCACTCACCGACCCACCCACCCACCCACTCACCCACTCACACACTCACTCACTCACCGACTCACCCACCCACCAACTCACCCACTCACACACTCACTCACCCACCCACTCACCCACTCACTCACACACTCACTCACGGACTCACCCACCCACTTACCCACTCACTCACACATTCACTCACTGACTCACTCACACACTCACTCACCCACTCACTCACACACTCACTCACCGACTCACCCACCCACCCACCCACTCACCCACTCACACACTCACTCACCGACTCACCCACCCACCCACTCACCCACTCACTCACACACTCACTCACGGACTCACCCACCCACCCACTCACCCACTCACTCACACACTCACTCACCGACTCACCCACCCACCCACTCACCCACTCACACACTCACTCACACACTCACCCACCCACCCACTCACCCACTCACCCACTCACTCACACACTCACTCACCGACTCACCCACCCACCCACTCACCCACTCACACACTCACTCACCGACTCACTCACCCACTTACACACTCACTCACGGACTCACCCACCCACCCACTCACCCACTCACTCCACACACTCACTCACCGACTCACCCACCCACCCACTCACCCACTTACTCACACACTCACTCACCGACTCACCCACCCACTCACCCACTCACTCACACACTCACTCACACACTCACTCACCGACTCACTCACCCACCCACTCACCACTCACTCACACACTCACTCACCGACTCACCCACCCACCCACTCACCCACTCACTCACACACTCACTCACCGACTCACACACCACTCACCCACTCGCTCACCCAAACACTCACTCACCGACTCACCCACCCACCCATCCCACTCACTCACTCACCGACTCAGCCACACACTCACTCACCGACTCACCCACTCACACACTCACCCACTCACACACTCAACTCACGGACTCACCCACCCACCCACTCACCCACTCACTCACACACTCACTCACGGACTCACCCCACCACCCACTCACTCACACACTCACTCACCGACTCACCCACCTACCCACTCACCCACTCACTCACACACTCACTCACCGACTCACACACCCACTCACGCACTCGCTCACCCAAACACTCACTCACCGACTAACCCCACCCACCCATCCACTCACTCACTCACCGACTCAGCCACACACTCACTCACCGACTCACCCCACTCACACACTCACTCCACCACACTCCACTCACCGACTCACCCACTCACACACTCACTCACCGACTCACCCACCCACCCACTCACCCACTCACACACTCACTCACGGACTCACCCACCCACCCACTCACCGACTCAGCCACACACTCAACTCACCGACTCACCCACTCACCCAACTCACTCACACACTCACTCACCGACTCACCCCACCCACCCACTCACCCACTCACACACTCACTCACACACTCA
The DNA here is from genome assembly GCA_018977245.1 of Lethenteron camtschaticum. Lineage (NCBI taxonomy): Eukaryota > Metazoa > Chordata > Hyperoartia > Petromyzontiformes > Petromyzontidae > Lethenteron > Lethenteron camtschaticum. Next base: position 11,640 of record WFAB01003856.1, read on the forward strand.
CCCACCCACCCACTCACCCACTCACCCACTCACTCACACACTCACTCACCGACTCACCCACCACCCACTCACCCACTCACACCACTCACTCACACACACTCACCACTCACCCACCCCCACTCATCCCACTCACTCACCACTCACCTCACACACTCACTCACCGACTCACCCACCCACCCACCATCATCAACCACTTCACTCACCACACCTCACTCCACCCGACTCACCCACCCACTCACCCACTCACTCACACACTCACTCACAACACTC
>WFAB01003857.1:0-11888 GCA_018977245.1 Lethenteron camtschaticum
CAACAGCAGTAGGATCAGTATCAGTAGGATCAGTAACAGTAGGATCAGCAACAGCAGTAGGATCAGTATCAGTAGGATCTTAAAGTAGGACAGCAACAGTAGGATCAGTAGTAGGCTCAACAGTAGGATCAGTAGAATCAGCAGTAGGATCAGCAGTAGGATCAGTAGTAGGAATCAGCAGTAGGATATCAACATCAGTAGGATTCGCAGCCTACCTGCCATCCCGCGAGCTAACAGCACTTGCCCTACAGCCTGCTGGAGGCTACCTGGGGAGCTTTGTCTGTGTGTCTGTGTGCCCCTCTGTGTGTCTGTGTGTGTGTGTGTATGTCTGTGTCTGTGTGTCTGTGTGTCTGTGTGTGTGTGTCTGTGTGTGTGTGTGTCTGTGTGTGTGTGTGTATGTCTGTGTCTGTGTGTGTGTGTTTCTGTGTCTGTGTGTGTGTGTCTCTGTCTGTGTGTGGTCTGTGTGTGTGTCTGTGTGTGTGTCTGTGTGTGTCTGTGTGTGGTGTGTGTGGTCTGTGTGTGCTGGTGTGTGTGTGTGTGTCTGTGTGTGTGTGTGTCTGGTGTGGTGTGTGTTGTGTGTGTGTCTGTGTGTGTGTCTGTGTGTGTGGTGTGTGTCTGTGGTGTGTGTGTCTGTGTGTGTGTCTGTGTGTGTGTCTGTGTGTGTCTGTGTGTGTCTGTGTGTGTCTGTGGTGTGTGTGTCTGTGTGTGTGTCTGTGTGTGTGTCTGTGTGTGTGTCTGTGTGTGTCTGTGTGTGTGTGTGTCTGTGTGTCTGTGTGTGTGTGTGTGTCTGTGTGTGTGTCTGTGTGTGTGTGTGTCTGTGTGTGTGTCTGTGTGTGTGTCTGTGTGTGTGTCTGTGTGTCTGTGTGTGTGTGTGTGTCTGTGTGTGTGTGTCTGTGTGTGTGTCTGTGGTGGTGTCTGTGTGTGTCTGTGTGTGTGTCTGTGTGTGTGTCTCGTGTCTGTGTGTGTGTCTGTGTGTGTGTCTGTGTGTGTGTCTGTGTGTGTCTGGTGTGTGTGTCTGTGTGTGTGTCTGTGTGTGTCTGTGTGTGTGTGTGTGGTGTGTCTGTGGTGTGTGTCTGTGTGTGTGTGTGTGTGTGTGTGTGTGTGTCTGTGTGGTGTGTCTGTGTGTGTGTCTGTGTCTGTGTGTGTGTGTCTGTGTGTGTGTCTGTGTGTGTCTGTGTGTGTCTGTGTGTGTCTGTGTGTGTGCGTAGTGACCTTGTCCAGAAGAAGAGGTACGTCTGACTGAACTCAAAATCCTCGATGTTGAACTTCTTGATGAAGGGAAGCCGCATCACGTTGAGGCACGCAAAGATCCAGCACCTCCCTGTGGTGGGGGGCACGGTGGGGGGCACGTGGGGGGCACGGTGGGGGCACGTGGGGGGCACGGTGGGGGGCACGGTGGAGGGCACGGTGGGGGGCACGGTGGGGGGCACGGTGGAGGGCACGATGGGGGGCACGGTGGGGGGCACGGTGGGGGGCACGGTGGGGGGCACGGTGGGGGCACGGTGGGGGGCACGGTGGGGGGCACAGTGGGGGGGGGAGACAGGCGGCAGAGATGTTGAAGGCACATGGGGAGACACGCAGGGAGAGACGTGGGAGGGGTAGCCACACACACACACACACCTACACACACACACACCTACACACACACCTACACACACACACACCTGCACACACACACCTGCACACACACACCTGCACACACACACCTACACACACACACACCTACACACACACACACCTACACACACACACACCTGCACACACACACCTACACACACACACCTACACACACATACACACCTACACACACCTACACACACACCTACACACACACACCTGCACACACCTACACACACATACACACCTACACACACCTACACACACACCTACACACACACACCTACACACACACACCTACACACACACCTACACACACACACACCTGCACACACACACAGACCACACACACCTACACACACACACACCTACACACACACACACCTACACACACACACACCTACACACACACACACCTACACACACACTTACACACACACCTACACACACACACACCTACACACACACACACTACACACACACACCTACACACACACCTACACACACACACAGACACACACACACAGACACACACACCTACACACACACACACAGACACACACACCTGCACACACATACCTGCACACACCTACATACACACACACACCTGCACACACCTACATACACACACACACCTGCACACACACACCTACACATACACACCTACACACACACACCTACATACAAACACATACACACACACCTACACACACACACATACACACACACACCTACATACACACACACACCTGCACACACACACCTACACACACATACACACCTGCACACACACACCTGCACACACACTCACCTACACACACACCTGCACACACACACACCTGCACACACACACCTACACACACACACACCTACACACACACACACACCTACACACACACACCTACACACACACACACACACCTACACACACACCTGCACACACACCTGCACACACACACCTGCACACACACACACACCTACACACACACCTGCACACACACCTACACATACACACCTACACACACACACCTACATACACACACATACACACACACACACCTGCACACACACACACCTACACACACACACACACACCTACACACACACCTACACACACACACACACACCTACACACACACACACACCTACACACACACCTACACACACACACACCTACACACACACACACACCTACACACACACCTACACACACACCTACACATGCACCCAATCACAAACACCTACACAACAACTGCCATTAGCCACTAAGTGGCGGTGATGTCACCACGACGCTTGTGCGAGGCCAGGCACACACACAGACACACCCAGCCAGACACGCGCACCCAGCCAAACAACAACAACCGCCATTCGCCACTAAGTGGCGGTGAAGTCACCACGACACACACAGCCACACACACACACACAGACACACACAGACACACACACACAGACACACACACCCAGCCACACACCACACAGCCACACACACTGCCACACACACACACAGACACACAACACACACCCACACACACACATGCAGCGTTCCTTCCCGCCCCGCGACCCCTCATCATTCCTTGTGCCAGGCGGCCCCAAGTCCCAGGGGTGGTGGGGGGGTGGTGGGGGGGGGTGGTGGGGGGGGGTGGTGGGGGGGTGGTGGGGGGGGGTGGTGGGGGGGGTGGTAGGGGGGTGATGGGGGGGGTGGTGGGGGGGTGGTAGTGGGTGGGTGGTGGGGGGGTGGTGGGGGGTGGAGATGGTGGTGGTAGAGGTGGAGGTGATGGTGGTGGTGGAGGTGATGGTGGTGGAGGTGATGGTGGAGATGGTGGTGGTGGTGGAGGTGATGGTGGTGGTGGTGGTGGTGAGGTGGTGGTGAGGTGGTGGTGGTGGTGATGGTGGTAAGGTGATGGTGGTGAGGTGGTGGTGGTGAGGTGGTGGAGGTGGTGGTGGTGGAAGTGATGGTGGTGGAGGTGGTGGTGGTGGTGGAGGTGATGGTGGTGGTGAGGTGGTGGAGGTGGTGGTGGTGGGTGGAGGTGGTGGTGGTGGAGGTGATGGAGATGGTGGTGGTAGTGAGGTGGTGGAGGTGGTGGAGGTGGTGGACCTCCACCACCTCACTAGGTGGTGGAGGTGATGGTGGTGGAGGTGATGGTGGTGGTGAGGTGGTGGAGGTGGTGGAGGTGGTGGTGGTGGTGAGGTGGTGGAGGTGGTGGTGGTGGAGGTGATGGTGGTGGAGGTGGTGGAGGTGGTGGTGGAGGTGATGGTGGTGGAGGTGATGGTGGTGGTAGTGAGGTGGTGGACCTCCACCACCTCACTAGGTGGTGGAGGTGATGGTGGTGGAGGTGATGGTGGTGGTGGGGGGGGGGGTGCCCCCCGGCGCTGCTCACCTGAGTTCTTCTGGTTGCTGGTGGGCTTGCCCTCGGCGGGGATGCAGTGGGCGTACACGTGGGAGGCCGAACGCAGCACCGATGCCTCCGCACACACCTGGCGGGGGGGACAGGTGAGGCAGTGGGTGGTGGGTGAGACACAGAGACCACAGAGACCCACAGAGACCCACACTCACAGAGACCCACAGAGACCCACAGACACCCAGACCCATAGAGACCCACAGAGACCCACAGACGCCCACACTCACAGAGACCCACAGAGACCCACAGACACCCAGACCCATAGAGACCCACAGAGACCCACAGACGCCCACACTCACAGAGACCCACAGAGACCCACAGACGCCCACACTCATAGAGACCCACAGACGCCCAAACTCATAGAGACCACAGAGACCCACAGACGCCCACACTCACAGAGACCCACAGAGACCCACAGACGCCCACACTCATAGAGACCCACAGAGACCCACAGACGCCCACACTCATAGAGACCCACAGAGACCCACACTCACAGAGACCCACAGAGACCCACAGACGCCCACACTCATAGAGACCCACAGAGACCCACACTCACAGAGACCCACACTCATAGAGACCCACAGAGACCCACAGACGCCCACACTCATAGAGACCCACAGAGACCCACAGACGCCCACACTCATAGAGACCCACAGAGACCCACACTCACAGAGACCCACAGAGACCCACAGACGCCCACACTCAGAGGCCCACAGAGACCACAGACGCCCACACTCATAGAGACCCACAGAGACCCACACTCATAGAGACCCACAGAGACCCACAGACGCCCACACTCATAGATACCCACAGAGACCCACAGACGCCCACACTCACAGAGACCCACAGAGACCCACAGACGCCCACACTCATAGAGACCCACAGAGACCCACAGACGCCCACACTCATAGAGACCCACAGAGACCCACACTCATAGAGACCCACAGAGACCCACACTCATAGAGACCCACAGACGCCCACACTCATAGAGACCCACAGAGACCCACAGACGCCCACACTCATAGAGACCCACAGAGACCCACAGACGCCCACACTCATAGAGACCCACAGAGACCCACACTCATAGAGACCCACAGAGACCCACACTCATAGAGACCCACAGACGCCCACACTCATAGAGACCCACAGAGACCCCAACGCCCACACTCATAGAGACCCACAGAGACCACACTCATAGAGACCACAGAGACCCACACTCATAGAGACCCACAGAGACCCACACTCATAGAGACCCACAGACGCCCACACTCATAGAGACCCACAGAGGCTGCTGAAGATGATGATGCTGCTGCTGGTGATGATGATGATGCTGCTGCCGATGATGTTGATGATGACGATGATGTTAATGATGGTGATGATGATGACGATGTTTGCTGCTGCTGATGATGACGCTGCTGGTGATGATGCTGCTGCTGATGATGACGATGTTTGCTGCTGATGATGATGCTGCTGATGATGACGATGATGTTGATGATGACGATGATGATGACGATGTTTGTTGCTGGTGATGCTGATGATGCTGCTGCTGATGATTCTGATGCTGCTGCTGATGATGATGTTGATGATGACGATGTTTGCTGCTGCTGCTGATGATTCTGATGATGCTGCTGCTGATGATGATGATGACGATGTTTGCTGCTGCTGATGATGATGCTGCTGATGTTGATAATGACGATGTTTGCTGCTGGTGATGATGATGATGATGCTGCTGCTGATGATGTTGATGATGACGATGTTTGCTGCTGGTGATGATGCTGTTGATGATGACGATGCTGCTGCTGATGATGATGTTGATGATGACGATGCTGCTGCTGATGATGATGCTGTTGATGATGACGATGCTGCTGCTGCTGATGATGTTGATGATGACGATGTTTGCTGCTGGTGATGATGCTGTGATGATGACGATGCTGCTGCTGCTGATGTTGATGATGACGATGCTGCTGCTGATGATGCTGATGATGCTGCTGCTGATGATGCTGCTGATGATGCTGCTGCTGATGCTGCTGCTGATGATGATGCTGATGATGCTGATGATGCTGATGATGCTGCTGCTGATGCCGCTGCTGCTGCTGTGGGCACCTCTAGCGGGTCGTGAGCGCTGACAAAGTTGCGCGCCAGGCGGTAGCGAGGCTCCTCCTGGATGCCCTTCTCGTAACGCTCAACCTGCTCACGCGTCAACGCTGACGCACGCACACAGAGACACAGAGACACACGCAGAGACACACACAGAGACACACGCAGAGACACGCACACGCAGAGACACGCACACGCAGACACACACGCAGAGACACAGAGACGCACACACACAGAGACACACGCAGAGACACAGAGACACACGCACGCAGAGACACACACACACTCACACAGACACACGCAGAGACACACACACGCACGCAGAGACACACGCACGCAGAGACACACACAGAGACACACACAGACAGATACAGACTGTTATTGTTATTATTATTATATGACGGCTTAATACTGTCCTCTGCCTCGGTCACAGTGATGTCACTGTGGCCTCAAGGTCGGGATCGAACCACGACCTCCGTAGACCAGGCGAGGTCGTCAACATCTCCCGTAGACCAGGCGAGGTCGTCAACATCTCCCCGTAGACCAGGCGAGGTAGTCAACATCTCCCCGTAGACCAGGCGAGGCAGTCAACATCTCCCCGTAGACCAGGCGAAGGCAGTCAACATCTCCCCCGTAGACCAGGCGAGGGCAGTCAACATCTCCCCGTAGACCAGGCGAGGCAGTCAACATCTCCCCGTAGACCAGGGCGAGGTAGTCAACATCTCCCCGTAGACCAGGCGAGGTAGTCAACATCTCCCTTGTAGACCAGGCGAGGTAGTCAACATCTCCCTTGTAGACCAGGCGAGGTAGTCAACATCTCCCCGTAGACCAGGCGAGGTAGTCAACATCTCCCTTGTAGACCAGGCGAGGTAGTCAACATCTCTCCGTAGACCAGGCGAGGTAGTCAACATCTCCCTTGCCACCGTCACTTCAGGGTCGGGATCGAACCCACGACCTCCCGTAGACTAGGCGAGGTAGTCAACATCTCCCCGTAGACCAGGCGAGGTAGTCAACATCTCCCCGTAGACCAGGCGAGGTAGTCAACATCTCCCTTGTAGACGAGGAGAGGTAGTCTCCCTTGCCACAGCCACTTCAGGTTCGGGATCGAACCCACTACCTCCCGTTAGACTAGGCGAGGTCGTCAACATCTCCCTTGCCACCGTCACTTCAGGGTCGAGATCGAACCCACGACCTCCCGTAGACCAGGCGAGGTCGTCAACATCTCCCTTGTAGACCAGGCGAGGTAGTCAACATCTCCCCGTAGACCAGGCGAGGTAGTCAATATCTCCATTGCCACCGTCACTTCAGGGTCGGGATCGAAACCCACGACCTCCCGTAGACTAGGCGAGGTAGTCAACATCTCCCCGTAGACCAGGCGAGGCAGTCAACATCTCCCCGTAGACCAGGCGAGGCAGTCAACATCTCCCCGTAGACCAGGCGAGGCAGTCAACATCTCCCCGTAGACCAGGCGAGGCAGTCAACATCTCCCCGTAGACCAGGCGAGGTCGTCAACATCTCCCTTGCCACCGTCACTTCAGGGTCGGGATCGAACCCACGACCTCCGTAGACTAGGCGAGGTAGTCAACATCTCCCCGTAGACCAGGCGAGGTAGTCAACATCTCCCCGTAGACCAGGCGAGGCAGTCAACATCTCCCCGTAGACCAGGCGAGGTAGTCAATATCTCCATTGCCACCGTCACTTCAGGGTCGGGATCGAACCCACTACCTCCCGTTAGTAGACTAGGCGAGGTCGTCAACATCTCCCTTGCCACCGTCACTTCAGGGTCGGGATCGAACCCACGACCTCCCGTAGACCAGGGAGGTCGTCAACATCTCTCCCTTGCCACGGTGACACACTTTTCGCGGGGCCCGGGAGACGCTGCGGCCAGGATAATAGCGACTGTGATTATCCGAGTGCTGGGCGTGGGGCTACAGACGCCGTACAAACACAAAGGTCCCCCAGGTAGCCCTTAACAGACTGTTGGGGCAAGTGCTGTTAGCGAGTAGCAGCGCCTATGAAGGCTACCGGCACTGTGGCACACACAGAGGGGTGGGTGGCCAGACCCATAGAGACACAGAGACATTGGTCTCTGTGGGTCTCAGCTAAAATATACGCTGCCAAGCCTGGTGGGGTTTCATTCAGACGCTGTGTTTCCGACAGACCTGTTCCTCACCTGAGGACGGCTGCTTGCGTTGTGGCCGAAACGTCGTGAGAATTATTTTATGTTAAATTTTTATTATTTTATATTTTCCTTCTACGTGACTTTACCGAAAGAACCAAGAAGATGAATCCCTGCAGTCACGAAAGCTTTAAATCGAAAATAAAACATGTTTAGTTTTGGTATGGGTCTCTGTGAGTGTGGGTCTCTGTGGGTCTCTGTAGGTCTCTGTAGGTCTCTGTGAGTGTAGGTCTCTGTGAGTGTGGGTCTCTGTGGGTCTCTGTGAGTCTCTGTGGGTCTCTGTGGGTCTCTGTAGGTCTCTGTGAGTGTGGGTCTCTGTGGGTCTCTGTGAGTGTGGGTCTCTGTGGGTCTCTGTGAGTGTGAATCTCTGTGGGTCTCTGTGGGTCTCTGTGGGTCTCTGTGGGTCTCTGTGGGTCTCTGTAGGTCTCTGTAGGTCTCTGTGAGTGTGGGTCTCTGGGGTCTCTGTGAGTGTGGGTCTCTGAGTCTGGGTCTCTGTGGGTATCTGTGAGTGTGGGTCTCTGTGGGTCTCGATGAGTGTGGGTCTCTGTGAGTGTGGGTCTCTGTGAGTGTGGGTCTCTGTGGGTCTCGTGAGTGTGGGTCTCTGTGTGTCTCTGTGGGTATGGGTCTCTGTGGGTCTCTGTGAGTGTGGGTCTCTGTGGGTCTCTGTGTGTCTCTGTGGGTATGGGTCTCTGTGGGTCTCTGTGAGTCTGGGTCTCTGTGGGTATCTGTGAGTGTGGGTCTCTGTGGGTGTCGATGAGAGTGGGTCTCTGTGAGTGTGGGTCTCTGTAAGTCTCTATGAGTGTGGGTCTCTGTGTGTCTCTGTGCGTGTGGGTCTCTGTGTGTCTCTGTGGGTATGGGTTTCTGTGGGTCTCTGTAAGTGTGGGTCTCTGTGGGTCTCTGTGAGTGTGGGTCTCTGTGTCTCTGTGGGTGTGGGTCTCTGTGTGTCTCTGTGTCTCTGTGGCTCTGTGGAGTGTGTGTCTCTGTGGGTATGGGTTTCTGTGGGTCTCTGTGAGTCTGGGTCTCTGTTAGTGTGGGTCTCTATGCATCTCTATTAATCTGTGTCTCTGGGTGTCTCTATGCGTTTAGACAATTTGTCTCCTGCTAAAAATCCCGCACAGTGACAGTGATGATGGTATCAGCTACTTGCTGTGAGCTGCTATCACTACGTGCGCTAGGCCAGCTCACTTGTCTGAACAAAGATCTACACAGCAGTTCAGTGGGGGCCTTACACAGTTGGTAAAATAAACATCGTTGCGTTTTGGTATGGGTCTAGATGAGTGTGGGTCTCTGTGGGTCTCTGTGGGTCTCTGTGGGTCTCTGTGAGTGTGGGTCTCTGTGGGTCTCTGTGAGTGTGGGTCTCTGTGGGTCTCTGTGCGTATGGGTCTCTGTGATTGTGGGTCTCTGTGGGTCTCTGTGAGTGTGGGTCTCTGTGGGTCTCTGTGAGTGTGGGTCTCTGTGGGTTTCTGTGAGTGTGGGTCTCTGTTGGTCTCTGTGAGTGTGGGTCTCTGTGTGGTCTCTGTGCGTATGGGTCTCTGTGATTGTGGTTCTCTGTGGGTCTCTGTGAGTGTGGGTCTCTGTGAGTGTGGTCTCTGTGGGTCTCTGTGAGTGTGGGTCTCTGTGAGTGTGGGTCTCTGTGAGTGTGGGTCTCTGTGAGTGTGGGTCTCTGTGAGTGTGGGTCTCTGTGAGTGTGGGTCTCTGTGATTGTGGGTCTCTGTGGGTCTCTGTGAGTGTGGGTCTCTGTGGGTTTCTGTGAGTGTGGGTCTCTGTTGGTCTCTGTGAGTGTGGGTCTCTGTGGGTCTCTGTGAGTGTAGGTCTCTGTGGGTTTCTGTGAGTGTGGGTCTCTGCGAGTCTGTAGAGGACTTGATAAGCCACTTGCTGTGAGCGGCTATCGCTACGTGCGCTAGGCCAGCTCGCTTGTCTGAACAAAGAGCAGCTTCCTCAACTGGTTCAAAAAGAGTTCAACAGAAGAACACGCCTCGCAGTTTCAGTTCGTGCGGCATGGAAACGTATTGGGGTGACTCTGCTGCGTGAAGAGGAAGTTGCCAGTCAAGTGACGAGTTGAACGGGCGAAGAAAATAATTCATTCTTGGAATGAACCCCCCCACCCCACAAACAGGGAACAAAACACACAGGGGGCTCGAGAAGACATCATCATCACCATCACTACCACCACTACCACTACCACCACCACTACCACCACCACTACTACCACAATCACTACCACCACCACCACTACCACAATCACTACCACCACCACCACCACTACCACAATCACTACCACCACCACTACCACCACCACAATCACTACCACTACCACAATCACTACCACCACCACTACCACTACCACAATCACTACCACTACCACAATCACTACCACCACCACCACTACCACAATCACTACCACCACCACCACAATCACTACCACCACCACCACCATCAACCACAATCACTTTCCACCACCACCACTACCACAATCACTACCACCACCACCACTACCACAATCACTACCACAATCACTACCACCACCACTACCACCACTACCACAATCACTACCACCACCACTACCACCACCACAATCACTACACCACCACTACCACAATCACTACCACCACCACTACCACAATCACTACCACCACCACTACCACTACCACAATCACTACCACCACCACTACCACAATCACTACCACCACCACTACCACCACCACACACAATCACTACCAACACCACTACCACTACCACAATCACTACCACAATCACTACCACCACCACTACCACTACCACAATCACTACCACCATCACTACCACACCACTACCACTACCACAATCACTACCACCATCACTACCACCCCACTACCACCACCACTACCACCACCACTACACCACCACTACCACAATCACTACCACCACCACTACCACAATTACTACCACCACCACTACCACCACCACAATCACTACCACCACCACTACCACAATCACTACCACCACCACTACCATCACTACCACCACCATCACTACCACCATCACTACCACCATCACTACCACCCCATCACTACCACCACCACACTACCACAATCACTACCACCACTACCACAATCACTACCACCACTACCACTACCACAATCACTACCACCACCACAATCACTACCACCACCACCACCACTACCACAATCACCACCACTACCACCACCACTACCACCACCACCACTACCACCACTACCACCACCACAATCACTACCACCACCACCACTACCACAATCACTACCACCACTACCACAATCACTACCACCACTACCACAATCACTACCACCACCACAATCACTACCACCACCACCACTACCACAATCACTACCACCATCACTACCACCACCACCATACACCACCACCACTACCACCACCACATGTATCTCCATCCAGAAGTAGACAGACCAAAGTGATGACACATCGACAGAGATGGATACGTGGCTGAAAGCACCTACCACCAACATCACCACACCAACTACACACCATCACCACCACCATCACCACCATCACTCACTCCACCACTACCACCATCACTACCACCACTACTCACCATCACTCACCACATACACCATCAC